>JASPKZ010002297.1:742500-962500 GCA_030220185.1 Diploptera punctata | reverse complement strand
ATTCCTTCTCCTCAATTCTTTCAATTATGCTTTCTTCTGCTTCCATTATGTTTCTAATTTCCTTATTTGTGACATGTTTCAATTTAGACTTTCTGGCACTTCGGCGTAAATAATCCATTTCTAGAGCTATTAGTCTATTCTTGTAGTACTTATTGATTGTCCATACCTCACTTCCATACATTGTAACAGATTCCATCAATGTTTCACCAATATATTTTTTTGTGTCTTTCCAAATATGCTTATCCCACCATATGGAATATAACGATGATGATATTTTGCTACTCAATTCAATTCTATTTTCAATGTTATCCATAATTATTCCCAAATATTTAGTTTGTTTCACTTGCTTTATTTGACCTCAACAATCTTGTTTTACAAAGAGTGTTCATATTGGTGACCAACGCATGCAATACAGCCACGACATCGTCACAGAAAATTCTGGGGCACTCCCAAATACAACACGTGTGCCATGAATCTCGTTTGGTGCTCTAAGTATCTTGGCGACAAGTGTTTCTTGGTCTAGAATACAACACATTTTTTTCACAAGAACAAATCCAAGTCTCATAGACTGCGATGGACAAAACGTGTGGTACGTATGGGGGATGTAAGAGGTGCATGGAAGCTTATTGTAGGAAAACTGGAGGGAAAATGCCAGTTGGTAGACGAAGAATGAGGGGGAGAATAATATTATGCACGATTTGAGGGAAGTAGATTGTATAGGGGATGATTGGAAAGCATTGGCTCAGGATAGGGATGTATAGAGAGCTTAAATCCTCGCGGTCATGAACCTACAAATTCGATAGAGCCAGGGAATTAATTAGTTAGTTAGAACAAATCAAGACAGAACAGATCTACGACGATTTGCCTGTACTGAATATGGTGGTCACCAATTGGAATACTCTTCATAAAACAAAACAACTGATTAAATATTATATTTGCTTATCTTACGTGCGTACACAAAGTAATTATTATGCATTGCCTGTTTATGAAATTCACAATCCACCACTGAATTAAGATTTTTTTTTGTGCGATAGTGCGTTTTGTCGTAACTTACCAGCAATGGTGACCATTATTGAAAGTTTTTTTTTTCAAATGCCCCAGGTTTGCTTTCGACATTCCTGGTTTCTCTCCTGGCATGGCGTACTTGTAACCCACTTCTGAGGTTTGGGCGCCTGGAAGGCGGGGTTATGTTGCCCCGATGATATGATGGGTGATGATGATGATGATAATGGTGCGCCAGGAGAGTCCCTAATCCTAAGCTTAACCTAAGATGAATATGGATGATGATGATTGCGATGGCCATATGATTTCGGGGACCGTGTGGGCCTTAAAGTTTTCCTGACATTTGTCTTACAGGTGAGGAAAAACCCCGATAAAAACCTCACCCAGAAAAACTGTCCCGACCGGGGATCGAACCCGGGCCCGCTGCATGACAAGGCAGCACGCTACCCCGAGACCACAGCGGTGGATAACTTCCTACATTTCGGGGTTGCCAACGTAAATAACTATACTGTAATATTACATTTACACACACGTGCGGGAAGTGAAACCATTGCCCTCTATGTATATACAGAAAATATCCAAAAGGTAGTGTTAATATACATTATACGAAACAAATTACTGCATTTTAAATGAACTGAACTTTATTTGAAACGATATAAAACAATAAATACGTACTTGCAGCCATGTTATCAATAATTGTTCTCAAGGCCTCCTGTTGTTTCAACTAATAAACATTGCCCACACTGTTCACGTTAGTCAATTGTTTATATTGAACGCAAATATTTCCAACAAGGATGTTATTATTTTACTATTATTTATTATTTTGAAAACACCATCGCGCAAAACATAATGTACAACGCACGTTTGTGAAATGTTTTACAGAATCTCGGAAATTAAAATCCTTGCTATCGCTCGGTTTTTAATCATTTTTCCTCGATTCTGTAAAAACCACTTCCCAACATCGCATCGTAATATACTATTTCCTGGATCAAAAATCTTACTATAAAGTAATTGTTATTTGTTTAATCGGCCTCAGGGGTCTAGGGGTTAAGTTTCTAGCCTTTGGTCACAAGCGTCCTAAATTCAAACTCGGCCCGAAGTTGCCTGCTACATGTCCCTTTGACGCTATGAGCAAACCAGTTGTCGCTCGCTGACAGCTGTAGGGAAATATGCGTAACTAAAATTTGCTTAGTTAAGTAACTCCGGGAAGTGAACACCATTGCCCCAAGTGGGGATATACGGGCTTAGGCAGATATAAGCTCCCTGAGTTGGAGCGCAACCTTTTTAATCACTCTGTAGACATAAATGAAGACTTTAAGGAGAAGAGGATCCATCCATCCATAGTGATTCTGCTCGAGGGCAGGTCTTTCACTGTAAACATAGCATTTTCATGCTATGCTTTGTAGCTTTACTGGAGAATTATAGGTGTGGTAGCTTCCCGTTGCTTTCCACACCGGTGAAGGATGATGATGATGATAAGGATGATGATGATGGCCGGATGATTTCCGGGGACCGTTGGGCTCTAAGCTTCCAGATATTTGTCTTACAGGTGAGGAAAAACCTCGAAAAAACCTCACCCAGGAGGCTGTTCAGACCGGGAATCGAACCCAGACCCACTGCGTGACAAGGTAGCACGCTACCTCGAGACCACAGCGGTGGACTGAGAAGAGGATATAAGCCTATTTTTTTTGCAGTTTTGCAATGTAATTTATGGCTTGAACCTGATTAAATTTTCACTAAGAAGGAAGTCTTGAATGTGGAATTTCTCAATGATAAGCTATCTGTTTATGCTACAGTTTAAACTACATGAACGACATCATCTAGGTTATATGTGTTGATAAATTAATCATTCAATCCCTTCCATTTCATTGTGAACATTTCAAATGAATGTATTCACGTAGACTTTCACGGCCGGAGTTGCTATGATGATCTTGAAGAAGATTTTCGGGGTGTAGGCCGTGGTCGTGAGGCTTGTAGTTCCCCGACGTTTCGCCAGAGACTGCGTCTGGCATCCTCAAGGGTTGTCGTCAGACTGGGAAATCTGTCCACTGTCTGTCCTATTTGTACGTTCACCGGGATGTGTTCGTAAGTTATATCTGCCTTCCGATTGGTCCGCGTTAGGGACTTTCATTGCTCCAATGAGACTGCTGTTTAATGGTTTGATGTTAAAATGTAAGGAATCACCTCAGTGTGGGCCATCAAAGGTGACTTCGCCGGCTATACACCAAAGAACCGAAAAAGCTGATACCTTCAACAATTCACACTAAATCAATCAATTAAATTACCTTTCTAAATTATTTTTCAAAATTTAAATAAACATTTTCATAACTTCAAACCACTCTGCTAAGGTTTTCGGTGGTTTCCCTTAGCGCAAAGGCAAATGCCGGAGTGGATCCCTAGTTTCCACCAGTAAACTAAACTCCCCCAATTTTAATATAAATAGCCTAAATCCAATTAACTTCAATTTTATATATACTTTATATTTTATTAATTATAATTAACTATTTTCCAAATTCTAAATTCACGCTAACCAATGATCAGCTTAGCCCGAGAATGGTCGTTTCTCATTGGAGGATGGGGACTCTGGGGGGGTGGTCGGGTCGTCCTCGCCTCGCGGGATCGCGCGCGGCATTCGCGGTTTTTCGCTGTCTTCCTCTTGGCATGGCAGCAACAGCAAACCAGCAGCAGAAGGACCAGAGAAGCTTCATCGCCGCGCTACCCTATTCTGGACTCTCCCACAACGGCGAACGGCCACCTAGGCGGATGGGATATTCTATCTGAGGCTTAAATGCACTTATTAAACGACCTAATTCATCAATTTCCCTTCGACATTTACAAAGAACTGGCCTGACGAGGGCAACCATAAGACCCTAAAACAGTCTGAAGGCGACAGGATTATTTCTGCGCCTTCAATTCTACTCCTAGCAGTGTGGGCGAGAACACCTTAATAATTTAGATTGGGACGAAATGCTGAAACTCCGTCTCAAAAACTAAGGATAAAAAGAAGAAACCCCATACAAATACCATCAAGCAAGGTTAGCAAAATACTGGATGGTAGACTACTATTACTGCTCATAGAATGAACTGTGCCTTTGATCTGTCCGAATTCAATTACAACGACACTGGAATCTTGGAAATCAAATATTTCGGAATGTATTAAAGCAATGAGAACATATTGGGAAAACCAAGTTAATTGATTGGGTGAAGATCGGTTCCCAAAATTTACAATGAACTTCAAACCAGATCAGTGGGAGGAAAAAAACAGTTAAAACACACAGGACATTGTCTCAAAGTAAGAAGAGGAGGAAGAAAAATAAGAAGAAGATAATACAATGGACATAATTAAATTTGTCAGCAGCTGGTTCTAATCATAATCTTCTCTTTATGTTACATCAACTTATTGTTTGCAATACAAGAAATATGAGGACAACATAAATGTTACCTATTTGAAAAGTATTGTTAATATATCTTCGTATGAATAAACTCTTTATGGGTGACAAATAACTACCTAATTGCTATATTTTAAATTAAGAATTATACATGGTTGTAGAACATAACGACTATAGCGAATTTACCGCCCGCTAAATACCGGAATCTTTTGTGTATCTGTAACTAATGGAATTAGAAGAGCCCGTTTTATTACAACCTTCTTGATACGGGTATAGAAAATCAATTAAAGCGTTAAGCTAATTGTTTGTTGCAATATAGGATGTGTGTGTTCTTGAAGATAAAGATAATAGTAAACGAATGTAATAATTAGTTCAAATGTCAAGGATATAGGGAGAACAATTTAGTATGTTACCTATTGTTTATAAAATGTTAAAAAATCGCAAAATATCTCACGTACCTTTATACTTGTTTCCTTATTAGTCTATACTGGACCTAAGATCTGATTGCAATGCCAAGATTATTGTCTGGAATTTTATTTATTATCGAGAACGCTTCAGCAACTTCGATTTATAATAGGCCCTATTATAACAGATGTGTCTAACTCGTTTAAGATGTTACACACATTACATCATTGTTTTAGGTCATACACGATCTTTCCATTACCAATCCCGATAAATATATCAACAGTAATCTAACAAGAGGTTGTGTTTTTCTGAAAAAAATCTCGAGCGACAAAATCGCGAGTGATTTTGTCTAATGAAAAACCCAAACTCGTGTTGGACTTGGATGACTATTTAGCGAATAAATACAACATCAGAAGCCAAAAATAATTATGTTTAATATTTACCAAATGTGAGGTTATGTATTCCGATCTTACTTCGGGTGATTTCTAAGCCGGCTATGTGGTTATAAATAGCATATATTTAATGTTAAATCTCTTTGGGATTGGGAAAAATCAATAACAGATGATTGTATGAGAAATGACTTTTAACAATAATGCAGATTCATTATACAACGTTTAATAATTTTTTAGAGCAATAGAACTAACATTTTTTTACTAATTTTTAAGTAGTTTTCTTTTGGCATTTCTTGCTGTACCATATCGATCGCACATTGTTGAAACGATATCCTTGTCAAAGAAGTTAATTTGCGGAGATATCTGACATTATGAACAGGAAAAGCAATTGTATCAACAAGAAGAAGAAATTTTATCAACAGAAAGAGACAAAGTTATCAGTCTATGAGAAAAACAGCCATTGCTATGAAAATTATAATTTATCACCATGAAGTCAGGATGATAGCAAAAAGTAATTTATTTGACTTTGACAATAAAGCATTTGAAATATTTTGCAGACTGTATTTCTACAATGGCCGAGTGATTTAAGGCATTATGCTATGGTGTAAAGATACGGGATTTGCATTGGTGCGAGTTCCCATGGGAGATAAATTTTCTCATTGTATTTCGGTCAGTATAAGAATGATGCCCGCCTAGCATTGGAAGTATTTGGATCACTACAAATAGCGTCTCCAGGTTGTGAAAAACAATTTTAACGGCTAGGGGTCTCGACATGTTGATCATGTATCAACCCTAAATTATCTGGATGATCTCCATCACTGTTATTAACACATGGGGATGTGAGGCCAGCAACCGACTGATAGAACGAGAGCATTATAGGCCTATCGCGCCATTGAGTTAAAAAAATGTTTCAATATTTAGTCCAACATAGTCAGCAACTATTTTGCAAATTGAACAGTACTAAGAATGGAAACGGACAGCAAATGACAAATGAGGGAAATTTTGAGGAAGTGGCTGAATTTAAATACTTAGGAACAATAATCACAAATAGGAATGAGATGCACAAAGAAATTAAACATAGGCTCAATTCTGGAAATGCTTGCTATTATGCATTGCAGAGACTCTTCCCAACTACTTTCAAAAAACGTTAGACTGAAAATATATAAAACTATTATTCTACCAGTTATATTATATGGGTGTGAAACATGGACTCTTACTTTAAGGGAGGAAAGGAGATAAGTATTTGAGAAAAAAGTACTTAGGAAAAGTTTTGGACCAAAGAGAGATGAACAGACAGGTTAATGGATAAGACTACATAACAATCAACTCACATGTTAATTTATATTTCAGCCCGATATAATAAGAACAATTAACTCTCGTAGACTGCGATGGGTAGGACATGTTGCACGTATGGGGAATGAAAGACTTGCATGGAAGCTTCTTGTAGGAAAGCCAGAGGGAAAACGCCCAGTTGGTAGACCAAGACTGAGGTGGAAAAATAACATTAACTATGATTTGAGGGAAGTAGATTATACAGGGAATGATTGGAATACATTAGCTCAGGATACGGATGTATGGAGAGCTTATGTCCGCGCAGCCATGAACCTACGCGTTCGATAGTGCCAGTGAGTAAGTAAGTAAGTACTAAGAGTGGTATTAGGTTCAATTTAAATTATGATACCTTGTCTCTACATTGTGTCTCTGTATCTACAGTTAGCCTGCCATTGATAAACCAATGAAAAAAGCGCCGGAACAAATATTGAGAAAACTAAATTTGAGGAAGAAAGACTGCAAGATGTTGGTAACTCGACTACTCGTCCTTTAGAATGAAGGGTCCCCCCCACTGTTGTATTTTACATGCGAAGAGACAACCTTGATTGCAACTGCGTGGTGAATGGGGAATGACTTCACCCCCCCCTCTGTTTATCAGTTCCCCACCCCTGGTCTAAATACTGCATTGCTATATGTATTGTATACTTACAATTATTACTGATTAAGTGAAAAGGCTTAACGCCTTAATCTGCCAGTATAAATGAAGTTATTTTTTATTATTGTTACTAGCTAACACTCGGCGTGCGCTGCTACGCCTAAATAAATGAAAATTAACGTCTTTTTATGTTTAGTTGAATAAGTAGAAGGAAAAAATATTATAAATTTATACTTTTAGATACCCCGTGCTGATTACCCGGCGTTTCCCGGGAATCTACTTATCCCGATCTTCTTGATATAAATTAGCTGAAATACGAAAATTAATGTGTTTTATGTTTAGTTAAGTAAAAGGAAAAATGTATATCGTAATTATTTTTAGATACCCCGTGCTGTTTACCCGGCGTTGTCCGGAATCTACTCATCCCGATCTTCTTGGCATAAATGAGCTGAAAGACAAAATTAATGTACTTCTTATGATTAGTTGAATAAGTAATATGAAAAATAATTATAAATGTATATCGTAATTATTTTAAAATTCCCCATGCTGATTACCCGGTGTTGCCCGGGATTCTACTTATGTCGATCTTCTTGGCATAAATGAGTTAAAAGACAAAATTCGTAATTGTGAGTTATCCGTCAAAGAATACCGCCACATGCTGCTATGCTTGCACAGGAATCTAGTACTTGTCTCGGTCTTCTTGGCATCAATGAAAGACAAAAATGGTTATTGTCAGTTATCCGTAAGAGATTAACATATTCTGTCGCGGAATTTTTTGTAGAGCTTTTTGAGATATTCAATTCTATGTATATTAATTTTGTGTATCTGTTATGGTTTAGGCGGTGTAAGCCATTTAAGCGTCCAAAGAGCTACTTTTTTCTCGTTTTCCACTACAAAAGGCGATTTTTAAGGGTGTAGGAGTTGAGTATCACAAATCTCTTATAGCCTATGTTCATCCGGGAACCTCCTGAACATTTTGCAAGAAGCCCCATCACAATCGGATCAACGTTATGGCCACGCATAAAGTATGAAAAAAACATACATTTTTATATATTAGATTATTATTATTATTATTATTATTATTATTATTATTATTATTATTATTATTATTATTATTATTATTATTATTATTATTATTATTATTATTATTGCCGAAGGCAGGAGGAGGAGAGGAAAATCCAGGTAACAGTGGATGGATGAAGTGAGAAGAAATATGATCAGCAGAGACTTCAAAGAAGATGTGGCGGAACAAAATATATTTGGGCTCAAGAATACTGTAATGTAGATAAAATCCTGAATAAAAAAACATATATATATGTATTCACTACACACGCTATCTTCAGTGGGCTATTCCAAAAAATATATAACTTTGCTATCTATAATAAAATAACCGTTGGAAACTATTTATTTTATTGCACACAGGCCTAATTATCTCAATTTTATTTCAACTTAATCTGAAAAGGCACTTTCAGTTACTTTTATATTCTAGTCATCATGGATTTATATATGGAATAATCCTCTAGGGACGGAAATAACGTACGAAAAGTTAGAAGATTTAAATTAGATTTTAAAATGATCTGGTTATAGTAAGTTACTTCTTTAATTGTTTTCTGTCAGAATACACATTCCCATTATGAGTTAGTGAGAAAAATATTTATTTCGCCCCACATGTTCTATTATAGTTTTCAATAACAATTAAATAAATGAACATTATTTAAAGTGTGCCCTATATTAATTTAAGGAAGACGTTGTAAAATAATTTACTTCTTCACGAGATAATTAAGTATGTGCAAAGTATACTTCGTTTCAACTTATAGTTGTAGAGTTAACTCTTATAAAACATATTTTATGAAAATAGAAAATATTAACTTTTAGTGCCATATTTTTTTGGCAAGTCTTTTATTTGATGTATCATACTTTATACAGGCCAAGTTTAAAGAGAGAGGATAGCTTGAAATGCTGAAGATTTATAAAATTTATATTTTTTATTTTTTGGATTAAAAGTAGGCCTATATTTTGGCATGTTGGGAATTGTTTCTGAGGTTAAATGTGGACCTCAGAATCTTTTAAATTCCATATGAAAAGTACGAATTTTCACTCTTATATCCATGTTGGTATTTCGTTGCGGCTTTCTATAAGTTTGATATTCAATGTATGACTATCTAACTAACTCACTGGTACTATCGAACCCGTAGGTTCATGGCCGCCTGGACATAAGCCCTCCATACATCCCTATCCTGAGCTAATGTTTTCCAATCATCCCCTGTATAATCTACTTCCCTCGAACCATAGTTAATGTTATTCTCACGCCTCATTCTTGGTCTACCAACTGGGCGTTTTCCTTCTGTTTTTTCTACTAGAAGTTTCCATGCACGTCTTTCATTCCCCGTTTGTGCCACATGTAATCAATGTACGACAGCACACAAATTTATGTAACACCTTTAAACAAATATGTTTGCATGAAATTCGATCTATACTCAAATTTAATATTTTTCTTTGTATTTATCAAAAATTTGAATATATACTTACATATTATATTTATAAGATATTTACTTGTTTATCAAAAATTCTACAAAACTAGTTTCAGAAGTTTACTAATTATATCTTACTTTTGGCATGAGTTACTAATTTTTAGTGAAAATCAATTTCTAGGCTACCAATTTACCAACAGAACAGTGAAATTATTTTGAATTTATGTTTAAAAATCCATCCATGGTAGGCCTATCAGTACCTTGTCCTGGTGTGGTGGTTAGTGTGTTTTATTAACCACGAGTGATATGCCGACGGTAGTATTGCTACCGAAAGGGTCATCCATACCGGACATATCGAAGGCGATAAACTAGACGAAAAAGTATCTTGGTCGAAACAGTGACGATCTTTCACTTAAATATATAATCGTCAAGAAATGTGGGCATGTGTTTCAGTGGGTAAAATTTTCTGGAGGTGAAATAGTCCCGTCTCCCATTATGGTTTCCGGATGGGTAATACTTCAAGGAATCCATGGCAAAGGTTCAAACACAGGAACATGTTTCTAGGAACATGGATTGTTAGGACATATATAATAATGGGTTACTAGAAATATTAACACGGGATTTAGAAATCCAAGTGAAGTAAATTTAGAACAATTGAGTAACATCAGACGGGAAACCGCTAATTTGTAGAGTATAAAGAGGGAATATTTGAGAGAGAAGAATAATGATCTCGAAATAAATACAAAAAAATTAGAAAATGGGCAAATTGGGATAGAAAGGGAAGAACTTTAGGCTAAACAAATATAATTAAGAATGAAAATGGGTATATGATTGCAGATTCAGGAGTAGCCTATATTAAATAGAAGAAAAATGATTTTAATCAACTGTTAAATTATATGCAGAACAGGATATTGCAGATGATTTACAGATAGCAGAAATACTAGTCAGAAAGCCAAGCGAATTAGAGGTTGAAATGGCGAAAGAAAAACTAAAGATGTATAAAATATCGGGTTCAGATGGGATTTCGGCAGAACTGATAAAATCGTGGGAAGAAAAATGTTTGAACAAGATATGCCAGTTGCTTACTATAATTTGGGAAAAATAAACTCTTCCAAATGAATGGAAAGAATCTATTGCCATACCAGTATTATATAATAAAGGAGATAAATCTGATTTTAACAACTATAGGGGCATCTCATTACGTTCAACTTCGTACAAAATTCTAACAAATATATTAGTATCCAGTCATACTACCTATTTTGAGGATGTAATAGGACATCATCAATGTGGATTTGGAATAAATAGATTACAATAGATCAGATTTTTAGTATAATACAACTATTCAATTAAGAAGAAGAAGTTGTATGGTATCCTGGTGAACTTCGGAATTCCTAAAAAAGTTAGAATGTGTCTAAATGGCAAACAGAGTAAGGTGAGGGTAGGCAAACAGTTTTCAGATATTTTTTTTTTTTAATTGACAATGAGTTAAAGCAAGCTGATGCATCATCTCCTCTACTATTCAATTAGGTATAGAATATACCATCAAGCCTTTAGAGGATAAATAAGATATGCAACTCAATGGTAAGCTGTTAATATACAGTATGCTGATGATGTAGCAGGCCTATTATTAGGCAATATCAAGGAGATACGTGGGGTCAACATGCACATTCGATTCAGTAAGAGCTAGGAATTGGGGCAAGCATCAATAAAACTAAATGTATGATCGCACAAATTTTACACTCTTATTATTTTCCTCCAAATCTATCTTCCTTTTCCTAGTATTATAATCCATTCGAATTCATTGTCTTCTCCTGCAACCAAGTGTTTTTTGTCTACCTCTTCTTCTCGATGGAATTCAACCCAAAGCTCTTCTTAGTAAACTTCCATCATTTATTCGGTCATACCTTTGCAATTGTCTGTATTTCACAAAATCTATAATTGGATTTTCTTTATTCGAATGTTGCCCAATCGCTTCATTTTTATTTTGTCCAGTTTCTAAATATCTGACTGAATGTCGTAAGAAATTCATGTCTAGTGGTAATAATTTTGACCGAATTTCTTTGGTTTAATTTCCAAGTTTTCGATCAATATGTATCCAGACTTTGGACTACAATCTGATATATATTAGTTTTTAGTTTGTTTTAATATTCTTCTTCTATAATAATCCACTTAGCTTTGCTGTTACTGTTCTTCTTTTGTCTAATCTATAATTTATTACTTTTGACGCCTAAGCATTTAAATTCATTGCACCCTTTATTGGTGTCTTTTGCATCTTGCAATAACAAATCTCGTTGTGTTTTCACTGCATCCCATATAAAATTTATTTCCAAAATTTATGTTTAATCCCCATTTATCAGACTCTTCGACAAATTTTCTAAACGTTTATTCTGTATCATCATACCGTATTGTTATCTATTTGTTACTTGGTCATCTGTGAACAGCAATGTGTATATGTTTTCTTCGCCAATAGGAAGACCTTACCTAGAATATTTTCTATTCCATTTTTTAAAGACCTTGTAGGATATTTTAAATAATATGGGAAACATACTACATCTTTCTCGCAATAGGGCCTATGTTTATATATGTCTGAAGCCCCAAAATAGTTTTCTTTTGTTAATTTCCCATTTGTTTCTCTTTTTTTATTAGTATGGTAGGCCTACTTCCCAAATGTATGGAATACTAAACTATTGAACCAAATACCCTTCCCTTAAATTAAAAGATCAGAATTATTTAAAGTGTTGGACTATATTACTCGTATTTTGACGAAGACATTAAAAGTCGTGTATCCAACTGTAAAACAAAATTACTTCTTCACGAGAAAGTTAGGACACGCACAAGATGTACTTGGTTTCACTCTCCAGTTGTACAGTTAGCTCTTATAAATGCGTGTTTTAAAAATATTTAAAGATTAAACTTTTAACGCCACATTTTTGGTATTCTTATATTTAACTTGAATTGGCAAAGGTTTAACATCTGTAAATAAAACTAACAATTTATTGAAAAAAGATGGCTTGTTATCAAGTCCATTAAATCAATTGATGTTGTACTGCGCTGGTTCAGTGATGTAGATAATAGGAATGCATAAGGAAAACAGAAGGCATAGCATTACGATGAGAGAAACGCAGTAGATTAAGGTAATAAATACGTGAAGTGAATATCCTAGTGATTAGCATAGTAATTGCTGATGGAATTTAAAGACTTGTTTAGCAAGTACACATTTATGCACTTGTTATGGAGCAACAGCTGAGTGATACCTTCTCATTGTGTATAATGTAATATCATTACCATCACTTTTTAAACTTATATTACTATTTGCTTTTATTGACGATATTTTCTCAATATGCGTCTTTTCTTAATCCCTTGCCTCATCTTGTAGGCTAGACCTACGATTCATATTTCCCTTTCTAGTACAAGTATCATAACTCGCCTCGAGCATGTGTCGCTTAAGAAAGTCCCTTTCGCGACGCACCTTCTCAGTAAAGTCTTCGGCAATATTGATACCGGTCCCTTTAAAATATTTACTGTCTCTAAGGATCCAACACTTTATTTTTTAGTGTGATAATTTGCATACAATCGGTCTCTTTCCACTATTCCAACGACCTACTCTGTGCGCTCTTTCAATAACACTGTCTACCAAATCAATCCCGATTTGCGCCACTACTCTTTTAACTATAAGTTCAGTTTCCTCCCAGCTCTCCCTGTCTTCTTCATGCACTCCATATATCACAATATTATTACGGCGACTCTGATTTACGAGATAGTCTAATTTAGATTCCAGCCATTTCAATCTGTCCTCCATCCGATGCATGTTCGTCTCAATATCACGAATTGTTTTCACCCACATTGCACTTTTCAAAACCCTCTTTCGCTTCAGTTGACAATTTTTCAATCAGCTTTCTCACTTCTTCCATAATGCTTTGTCCCCTGCACACTTCAACCACTCTAACAAAATTACGTCCGCTCTTCTCGACGGTCTCGACTAAACTCAAGTATCATAATAGCAGTACTAAGATTGGACACCATCTACTGGGATACAAAATTATCAAGTTGGTTAATTAATATTCTATTTAATATATTTTTTTATGTAACATCTAAGTTCATTGGCGTTGTATTTCGAAGACTTGACCAATTTTGCTGAGATACTTCTATTTTCAGGCCTGAGATTATTTTATATACAATAAATCTACGACATGAAATCCATGGCTTTTCTCCTTCCGAAGGAACTCACTAACTTTCCAATGAAATTAGTAGGGATTTTACTTAATATAAAATTATGAATAAACCTCAACGGAACACATCATGAATCTTAGAAAAGGGATTTTACTTTTTTTTATTAGAACTGTTTTCAATTCCTGCTTAGATGACGTAAACCTTTCTCGAATTTTCCCTAGAAGATAATCCCAAACGTACTCTATTGGGCTAATGTCAGGAGATTAAGAGATGTTAACGTATTTTTGGTCTATTTTAAAATAGTCAATACCTAATATTTAGTACTGTATATTTGGATTCATTGTCTTGCATGAAAATAAAATCATTATTCAAACCTGAACAATAGGTATTTTAAAGGAATTTATTTTCAGAATGTATAGGTTTTTAACACCATCTGCAATCACACACCGCCTATCAGTACGGACCCACCTCTATACATCATTGTGAGAAGATCATGAGAATTAAGTTCTTCGTACTTCTCTCTCCACAATGAAATCTTCCATCTGACGTGAATGTATCAAATTTGCTCTCATCTGTAAATATGACTTTATTCCAGAATTCAGACCCCAGATTTCGATGTGATTAAGCAAATGCTAATCCTGTCGTGGTAGTTCTTCGATCTTAGGTATCTTCTCACAGTAGTGACACATATTTCAATTTTAATTGTTTTTTTTCAGTTTATAAATGATCTTAGGCACAGTTATTCTTGGATTATTCTTTACGATTCTGATAATACATATTTCAGCACGTTCAGAAATTTTCTTTAGTCGGCCATTTTAGGACGATTTTCCAGAGATTTTGAACTACCATATCAATCAATAATACGTTGGATAGTTTATTCGAAGCCTGTTGACAATTTCTGACTTTTTTTTAGACTTTTACACTGATTATTTAACCTTACTAAGATTTTTCATACATGTCCTGTAGTTTCTAATCTCCGATGCCTTATATTTATTGCAGAAAATACTATGGTACACTTGTAATAAATAGCACAAATAAACTGTAGTACCTTGTGAATGCACGAGGTAAACAAATAGGGTTGAAAACATTTTACTGCTTTGAATTGCACCTGTACGTACACTTATGACTGCTTCATTTAATATTTTACCTCATTAAAATTAAAATTAAATTATATAATTTTAATACATTCTACTTATTTTGTAATAATTTGATAATGATAGGATAAACATTAATATTAAAATTTTTATGATCTCAAATGACATATATAAGTTTTATTTTCAATTATTTACTTTCACTATTTTAAGTGTACGGTCACTTCTGATAGTCATTGTATGTGAGTTATCACTTGTTAATTTTTAGATAATTCTGAAGGATGTATATATATATATATATATAATTTACAAAATTACTACTTTATACTTTATAATATGTATACTTCAATCAGGCCTACAAGCTGAATTTGTTAAAATGTATTTACAAAATGTATTTCATCAATTTAGAAAATTAATTGTCTGTATCACTTTGTCCTTGAAGCAATCCTCTAATGAGGAAAGTTTTATATAATAAAAAAAATATATGTCCATCGCTTGGTCTCGAGGTAGTGTGCTGCCTTGTCACGCAGAGGGCCCGGGTTCGATTTCGGGTAGGGACAGGCTCCTGGGTGAGGTTTTTTATCGGGGTTTTTCTCACCTGTAAGACAAATGTCAGGAAACGTGGGGCCCAACGGTCCCCGAAAATCATCCGGCCATCATCGTCATCCTTATCGTTATCATAATCATTCTTCACCGGTGTGGAAAGCAACAGGAAGCTGTCACACCTATAATTCCCTAGTAAAGCTGCAAAACATAGTATGAAAATGCTACGATTGCAGTGAAAGATCTGCCCTCGGGCAGAATTACTATGGAAGTCTATTGAAGACATAAGGACAAACATTATCCAGAACCAACGCTTCGGACCGACTATTAACAATACTTAGAGAAGAAAGAGAAACCACACAGAATTCTACGTCACAGGATCAATCATAGTTCGAGAATGGACAACGGAAAACTTCGAATTACAATACATAATCACAAGATTGGGGCTCCACCACCTTATGTGCCAAACCACAGCATGCCATGGACCAAATGAATCGTACAAGTGTACATTGTGCAACAACAAATGTGAACACTATCAATCAAATTATTCACCAAAAGGACAAAATCGACAAGCGAATATGTAAAACACAAATTGTAAAACCCTATTCTTAATCTAAATGGCCATTTGGCTGCAATGAATGTATTAATAAATAACCTACATAACACTTTATTTGAATGAATGGTCTTTTAATAGCGTGGATAGTGCAATAATACTAATATTGTCAAACAGACAATTACTCCTTAAAATAAATAATTAGACAATTCTTTATCATAAGTAATGCCACGAGTGATTTCCAAATTATCGATAAGTTCGCGACTCACAAAGTGAGGAGTGAATTTATCTAGAGAATTTGGAAATCAAGAGTGGCATTTGTTAGGACTATTTAACGAATAAAATTAAGCTATTTACTCACAAATCATTATTTAACTATAATTATTTTAAAATATTTATATATTTAATGTAAACGGCGATGTTTGAAAACAAATCAGAAACGTTATTTTTCAGTTGTTCATAAATGCATCAAGATCATATTATGTATTGCCAAAGGATAGCAATATCGTAAGAATGCACCCTAGTGGAGAAAAATGAAACACATCAAACTGTTTATAACCAACATTATAGGCTATTAATTAATTTCTGATGTCCTATGATGTAAATATGGAACGTAAATTCCTGGGAAATAATACGTTTAAGAAAGTGCAAATAGTTTTTTTTGTGGTATAATTAATTGCTATAAATATTTTTATATTATATCCCGTAAGCACTATCTGGTTACATTCATGCACTATATACAATGCACATGCATTTTAGAATTCTTACATCTTAATATATACATTGCTATATTCAATGTATTTCTTAGAAAATCAGTGACTGCAAAATAATAATCTGACCTATTCAGAATGTTAAAAAAGAGGAGCTTGATTTTAGAGTGATAAAATTAAATTGATAAAATCAAGGTGATAAAGACTGATTGGTTGTAAATCAAAATTAATTGAAATGTGATTGATCATTGACTCCCATTTGGAGTTAAATAGTCAACTTAAAAAATTATAATTTATAATTACAAAAAATGATAGGAAACACATTTATGTTTATAAATAGGAACTGACGCATTTAAAAAAACCTCACAGATAAATTATAAGGAAGTAAGCTCTCCTGAAATAAGTTATTTAAATTATTACATCAAACAACAGTTATTGAAATTATGAATCTAGTTCGATTCCCTTTCACGAACAAACAAGAAGAGACTACAAATGTGCCTCACATTATAACTGAAAGTATGAAATTTGCCAAGAAATGTTAAGAACATCTTTGTACTGACGTGACATATGTATTTAGGTTAGGTTATATAAAAATTATAATATCATCGTACAATGCCAAAACATCTGTTGAAATCCTGTTGTCATATAAGTGTGGATTTAAATCGATGCCAGACTTGTAGACTATAAAATGAGGATATTTTAAGTGAAAATAAGAGTTAATAAAAAAAAAGCAAGATTTTTTTATTTGAATTCTAGTTTGGCAGGTTAAATATTTTAAGTCAAACCTGTAGAAAAAAAAAGCACCAAACTATATTCTTTTCCTATTGGTCATAATCCATTCCTACTTTTTTCATTGGAATACACGTTATATTTTTATTCTCTCTGTTTAATTTTATTGTTCTTTTAACAAACTTGAGATAAACTTTGGACATAAAGAACTATGAATGTATTTCTAAAATATATTATTATACATATTTAACTGATATGTTGTCAAATTAAAGATCTTTAAACCAATAAAATGTAAATTAAAAACAAGTTACGTAATCCATCCCCAGACGGGAGAAGTTTCTTGGGTGGGGTTTCTTTCGGTTTTTTCATCCGTAAAACGAAGACTTCAGGCCCGAATAGTCCCCTAACACCATTTGGTTGTAATAATTATCACCTATATCATAATCTCCTTGCTTAGTATGAATGCATAAGTGAATGGTGTATCTTGTCTTAAATGTTCGTGTTATCCAGAAGGTGGGTCTGGTACTGAACCGATTACTCATTCGGAGGGACCCTTGGTTTCCATGAATGATTAAAGAATTGTGTTTGTGATCCAGAGTTACAAATTATTTCCCGTCTGATAGTATACCCTTACAGCCCGGGAGGCTTGGAGCAACGTAAAATTACCTATACATGAACAGTTAATCAAAGATGTAAGACAAAGAGAGAGAGAGAGAGAGAGAGAGAGAGAGAGAGAGAGAGAGAGAGAGAGAGAGAGAGAGAGATGGATGAGAGAGAGAGATGGATTCATTCTTGGTGTTTAACTATTAATCTCATAGTTCCACTTTATCTCCTAATCTTATTAAAATATGGATATTTAATTACAATGAAACTAATAAGTATACGTCCTTCTGAGTTGAGTAAAAATATTGACGTCAAAGCTAATATCACATGCAGATCAAACCTCTCACCATTTTCTTCTGTAGTTTCCGTGCTTATGTAATTTAAGTCTAAGAAATTACTATGCATGAATGCAACAAAACATATAATTTTGTTAATATAAATTAAGTAATTGTTTTAATTTCAGCAAATTATAAAACAACAATATAAAATGAGTCTACAAGTAAATATGTGTCCCTTTATTAAAACAAGTGAAGCATAATTGTAGCTTCAGTGAATGGCCTGGAAATATTTAAACAACGAAAAATCTGGCGTCTTCTGTTATAAATTTAGAAGATTTAATTTCGATAGGTAGGCCTACATTAGAAGAGGAAGGTTGTAAGGCAAGAGTAGGGATAGAAAGAAATGTCAGTTATAAATAACCTATCATATGAGATTAACTCAATGCGAAATTAATTGTAGTTACACTAACAATCATTATGATCAACAGCAAAGTCTTACAGTCCAGAAAAACTGACCTTGCTTTCCCTCAAATCATATTTGCATTTCATTTTATTTTCAGTTATTTTTACCAGCACTTTATCACTAATTCCAATACCCAGCCATCCAGTATCCTAAGTGAGAAAAAAATACCTACGAAAAAATAACAAATAATTGCTTAATTTCTGACATAATAATCTATCTTACCTAAATATCCACTAAATATTACTATAATTTCACTGTTGAATTTGAACTCAATAATAATAATAATAATAATAATAATAATAATCAGAAATGCAATCATACAACAAATGAAAGTCCAAAATTCAATATTATATTTTTGAATTTGAACTCAATAATAATAATAATAATAATAATAATAATAATAATAATAATAATAATAATAATAATCAGACAACAAATGAAAGTCCAAAATTCAATATTATATATTGTGGATACAGAATGGTATGATCATATGCGTAGAATGCCAGAAACAAGATTACCCAGAAAAGCTTTGGAATGGATTCCACCTGGGAGAGGAAAGTGAGGTCGACTTACATTTAAATGGATAGATAATATAGGAAGAGGTACGAGGGAGATAGGTCTGGAAGAATTGGAATGGGAAGATAGAGAAGAATAGAGAAAGAAGATAAAACTTTAAAACGCTTTGGGCACAAGAAGAGATTTTATTACATTGTAAACTTGTTTATAAATATAAATAATAGGCCTAATAATAATAACAATAATAACAACAATAGTAATATAATAAAAATTAAATTCTAGTTAATATTTCCAAAAATAATTTACAAATTTATGGAGATTTAAATTCACAATTTCCACTTTTAGCCTAAATATTCATTTAAATTGATCATGGTCAGTTTGAATTAAATTAATCCTACACATAGTCTGTGAATACCAAATTGTCCGGATTCATGCTATTTTAACTAATACAATATTGCAGCCTGAGAAGTGACTTAAAATAAAAACTATTGTGTGAATATTGTACATTTTGTGAACATTGCGTCTTTCTTATTTTAAAATAATATATTCAAATATCGTATAGTGTACTACTGAACGATTCTGTGGGAGTGATTCAAGTCATGGGTCCTCCTCATCGTGAAACCTTATGATAAGCTACCTCTAGTTATTGGAATATACGTATTTTCTTTAATGACGCTCTTTAAAAACTAACAGGTCACAATTCAAATCTGTGCATTAAAGGAGCGGCAAATTTTGCATGGAGCTCTCTTGTCTCATGCTTGAGGTTATTTTACTTGCCGTAAATCTATGAAACGGTACCTGAGTCTTTACAACCCCTCCAAAGGAAGCCATACTCAGAACAATTACATCGGAACTGGTGGACTAGCGGTCGCCTCTGGTTCCGAATTTCGCGGGTTCAAACCCTGCTGGAATCAATGGATTTTTAAAAGCGTAAAAATCCAGAGTATGATTTCCTCTGGAAGGGAAGTAAAACTATAGGTTCCATGTCGTAGAATTACGCGACCTAAAAGAAGCTTCTTCTTCTTCTTCGCCACGGTTTAGGCTTTTTTACTAGCCTGTTCCGACTCAAAATTGCTGCTGTTTCCATATTTTCTTTGGTCTTCCCAAGCTTCTTCTTCTTCGTGATGAATAGTTGTATGCAGCTTTTGGTATTCTGTTCTCAGTCATCCTTATTAAGTGTTCTTTCCAGTTTGTTCTGTATTTCACTATTGTTGTGTTTAATTCCTCTACTTTTAGCAGAAGCTAAACCCTGAAATAATAGGCGTCTGAGCAAAATTTATCGGCCTTTTGACGTCCGAAATGTAATACGACTCTAATAACCATAGTCGTTTAAGACCATTATTACCTACCAGTCGCCCGCGGTGGACTAGTGGTTATGCTCCTTGCCTCTGGTCCCGAGGGTCGCGGGTTCAAACCCGGCCGGGGTCGATGGATTGTTTTAGGACGGAAAAATCCAAGGAGCAAGTCCTCCGGTAGGGACTTTAAGCCGTGGGTCCCGAGTCTGAAGATTTTCAGGCTCGTAAAAGATCCTTAAGCCTGAATGAAAAGACCTCTAAGCAAAATTTGCCGAATTTTCCCGTCCTAGTACTACATTGGTTTCCTAGATGTTAGTATGAGGCGGAACGCTGACCACGGACCACTCAAAATGACATCTATACGAAAACAAGTATAACTAAATTAGTATGGTTCAAATTCTTCCCTGTAGGGGGAGAGCGCCTAAATCTCTGTAAAGGGAAAACATGGGCTTACAATTCAAAATTACCTACCAACCCAGTCAGGAATCAATGCACTCTGTAAAACATGTTTTATTTGATTGTGCTATATTCGAAAGACAACGATTCTGGTTAAACTTACTTTTAAATAATAATGAGGCTTCTGCCTCAATGTCTGAAGTGATTTTTAAGAACCAAAATTATCATAAACATTTTATGAACTTCATAACAAACATTCATAACAATATGTAGTATTTTCTAAGACACTTATAGACAATTTATGTAATTCATAGAACTCATTCAAAACCATAAGATAATATTTCTGTTTTACAATGTGTAGTATAATATTGTTATAGTAAGCTACAACCCTAACATGCCTTGGTGGCGAAATATGGTTTCAAAATATTTGGAGATTCAATAATAATACCTACCAACCCACCCATTCAGAATTTTTAACTTCTGTTTATGATTTTAATGACAAGTATGTCCGTGTTAAGCCTGCATAAAATAAACTAGAATTCACTCGGTGAAATGAATTGTTTTCGTTCCTCAATATTAGAGATGTTGGTCATGAAGAAGATAAACACACGGTTATATAAATTATATGGTTAGTATTTATAATGATTTATGTATTGTGTGTTTTCTTTACAATGGAGGATCGATATTTGCGTACAATGGAACAGGTTGTCACTTGTCTTTCTCAACAAATTTTGCATCAACCCATAAATAGCTATAACAATGCCCTTCATTTTGACTGACTTTTCGCCATGTTTTCTCAGCCCAAAGAACATGGTTTCATGTTTGAAATTGCTTATGTTATAATAATCATCAAATGAGACATCTAGTGACAGGCGAAGCTACGCGACATCAAAAAAATATACTTTTTATAATATCCTTCAACCTATTATATATATTCCATAAATTATGTTCGCTATGGGGGCTAATTTTGAAGAAGTGTTTGAATTCAAATATCTAGGAACAATAACACTGAGCAATAAAAAATAAACTTTTTTTTTGTCTCAGAAAGAAAAATATGTGATTCTGATAGTATTTTTTCTCCTAAATTCAAATATGATATCGGTTTTTCTCCATCAAGCAAGGTTTCCGAGAGACAGGCATTTATAATTTCAAACACTTTAATATTTTCTACATTCGTAACTACACAATATTCGAACATTCGAACTATAAAGTAAGAAATGGATATTTTCTGCTATAGTTCTCCAGTGGAGCATCCCTCTTGATGGTCCAACAGTAATCGGCCAGCATATTAGGATTCCATTTGCCTTTATATCTCTTTTCCATAGCTGAAATCTCCTGATGAAAGTGTTACCCGTGCTCATCGCTCAGTGCGCCAAGATAATTAATGGACGAAAAAAAGTTTATTAATAAAATAATTATTTAAATCCATTAATTGAAATTGAAATAAAAAAACTGTGGGAGATGGAGAAATTCCGAATACATATTTGTAAAGACGATAAAAAACTGCATTAAGTACAACTATTGGTACTCATGAGACAAAAATCATGTTGACCAGTGTAATTACAAATAGGAATGAGTTGCACAAAGAAATTAAACATAGACTCAATTCTGGAAATGCGTGTTATTATACATATGGCCAAAAGGGACTCTTGTCGTCCCAACTTCCCTCAGAAAACATTAAACTGAAAAATATGTAAAAATGTTATTCTCCCTGTTATAATATAAGGACGCTTACTTTAAGGGAGGAGAAAAAGTTACGAATATTTGAGAATACCGGCCGCGGTGGACCAGTGGTTATGCTCCTTGCCTCTGGTTCCGAAGATCACGGGTTCAAAACCGGCCGAAGTCGATGGATTTTTAGGATGGAAAAATCCAAGGAGCAAGTCCTCCGGGAGGAACTTTAAGCCACGAGTCTCGAGCCTGAAGATTTCCAGGCTCGTAAAAAATCCTTAAGCCTGAATAAAAAGGCCTCTAAGCAAAATTTACCAAATTTTCCCATTATAGTACTACCTTGGTTTCCTAGATGTCAGTATGAGGCGGAACGCTGACCACGGGCCACTCCGATGACATCTATATGAAAACAAGAGCAACTAAATTAGTATGGTTCAATATCTTCCCTGTAGAGGGAGAGGGCCTAAATCTCGTTGAGGGAAACCAGGGCTTACAAGACAAAAGAAGTTCTTAGGAAAATGTTTGGACCAAAGAGAGATTAACAGACACGCGAATGCAGAAGACTGAATAACAGTGAGCTACATGATCTTTATACGAAATCATACGTAATAACACTAAAATCTCGTAGACTGCGATGAGCAGGATATGTGGCACGAATGGGAAATGAAAGAGGGGCATGAAAACTTCCTGTAAGAAAACCAGAGGAAAAACGGTCAGTTGGTAGACCAAGAATGAGTTGGTAGAACAACATTAACCATTATTTCAGGGAAGTAGATTATACAGGGAATGATTGGAAAGCATTAGCTTAGGATTGGAATGTATGGAGAGCTTATGTCCACGCGGCCATAAACCTACGGGTTCGATAGAGCCAGTTAGGGGACATCGAAGGGGATCCAGGGCATCGTCCCCCTCATAGCATTTATTGAATACATTTATTTATTAACTGTAATTTTTATTTTTATTGCAGTCCTTTGCTTTAAATTGACATGGTTTATTTGTTTCTAATGTCACATCATGATGCTCTATCTCGGGGCTAAACACAACCAATAGGGCGCCAACAGATGTGTGGATTGGTATTATGGAGGGTGTTAAGAAATCGCATCTACCTAGTAGTTTCTATAGTGTGTGACGCGAGTGCGGTTTTCATAGTAATGTGAGCCCGCCATCTCGTTATGCGATACTGTGTATCTCTCAGTCACACTAAATTCTTTCCATGAAGGTTGTTCTGTAGCATCATTATGTTAGCAATACTGATAATATTCATCGAGACTTGTACAGAGTTGCATTTTTTAATTACACATAACAATCTTTCACTAATGTATTATTTTATACTTCTTGCAATTTTAAATTAAGTTTACAAAACATGTAGTAGGGCCATCTAACTAACTCACTGGCACTATCGAACCCGTAGGTGTATGGTTGCGCGGACGTAAGCTCTCCACACATTCCTATCCTGAGCTAATGTTTTCCAATCATATCCTGTATAATCTAGTTCCCTCAAATCAGTGATAATATTATTCTCCCCCCACATTCTTGGTCTACCAACTGGACGTTTTCCAAAATATGTAGTACGCTATATAAAAATAATAACAGCGGTGAATTTAATGAATAAAATGCCAAAGAAGAAAGTTGAAATACGAGCATTCAATAACGAGTGACTGAGCTTTCATTTGACGTAATTGTGTTTCATATCGTACAACTTTCAAGCAAAAATAATATTGTCATTACCAGGTGTCACAAGGTAAACAATATTAATTTTTAAATGTATATCTACATAACCCAGGCTCCTAGAAGCCAATTATAAATTATAAATGATAAGAAAATTATATTTAAAGTTTATTTCTGTGTCAGCTACATTGATAATTTTTCTCGAAGTGCATTATCCTCTTTTCATGAACTAAGCACCTATATAATTTATAGGATATCTCTCTTGCCTTTCAAACAACTAACACTCTGAATCATTAAGTTGAAATGAAGCGCAGTGACCAAAAAGTGTATTTAATCCCTTTGACTTCTAGAAGTTTTAATTGTAATTCATATACGGGGTGAATCATAAATATGGGTACACGTTTGATCGCGTTGTGTGATGAAAATATTACCATTACAGGAAATATGAAATTACCGTTGGAAAGGCAATTATTCAAATTACAACAATGGAATAAAACAAAACAGTGTAGAACTTACGTCATTAGTCAAAATGGCGTTGAATATGCAACAGCAAATTACAATTGCTGCATTGGCAATAACGTATGTTAGTGATCGTGAGGCCGCAAGGCGGGCAAGACGTGAGTTTAACGTAGCATTGCAGTCGTCAACTGTGGGGAAGTGGAGAAAAGACTGCTGGAAACGGAAAAGGATGCAGAAAATCAAACCTCCTGGAAGGCCTGGCATTAGCACGGATGCAGAAACAACGAAGAGAATTGTGGAGGTGTTCGACGCTAGCGCACAAAAATCAATCCGCCAAGCTGCACGTGAGCAGTGATTTGTTTTGTTTTGTTCTATTGTTATAATTTGAAGGATTCCCTTTCCAATGATAACATCATATTTCCTTTAATAATAATATTTTCGTCACAAAATGCGATCGAACGTATAGCCATATTCCTGAATCACTTTGTTAATGCATTCTATTGTAGACCTGGTCATTGACAGTCCCCTCCCCCAATTCTCAATCTACCAGCCGCCACTGGCATCAAGTTTTGATTATAGGTCTTGTATGTTGATCTACGCGAATAATGTATAGTTATCTATAAATATTAGATTAATTAAAAATACAAAAAATGTTGAGGCAAGAATCGTGCATATCGCTGGTTTATATTGTTTAATTCCATCTGATTTGGTTTAGCACAATTTCTGAATGATGGATAACATTGAAGGTATAGGCAAAGAGAACATAAAACGTAGAATTGAATTGAGTCGCAAAATAATATCATCGTTTAATTCCATATGATGGGATAAGCATATTTGGAAATACACAAAAAAATATATTGGTAAAACATTGGTGGGATCTGTTGCAATGTATGGAAGTGAGGTGTGGGCAATCAATAATTAGGCCTACTACAGGAATAGAGTAATAGCTCTAGAAATGGATTATTTACGCAGAAGTGCCAGAAAGTCTAAATTAGAACATGTCACAAATAAGGAAATTAGAAACATAATGGAAGCAGAAGAAAGCATAATTGAAAGAATTGAGGAGAAGGAATTAAAGTGGTTAGGACATGTTTTAATAATGGAAGATGAGCGATCGCCGAAGCAACTATATGAATGGCATCCGAACAGAAAGAAGAAAAGAGGGAGACCAAGGTTAACATGGAAGGAAAACATGAAGACAGTAATGCAAGCTAGAGGGCTAAGCATCGAAGATGCCCAAGACCATAGGCTTTGGAGGTTTGGCACGGGAAGACGGCAGCAGCTGTAAAAACCCGAATATAGATAGACAATTTCTGAACACCCTATAGACTCGAGTTCAGTCGCAGACAGCTTGACTGCAACTGACTTTTTTTCTTTAAAAAAGAATGCAGGATAAAAAAATGTCAAATGTATTGCTTAGAAACGATTGCCATTTACGAGATCTGCATTTTAAAGTGTATCAAGTAACGAGCATATTGAAGATATATGCAAATAAAACAACTGCATTTCAATGTAAGAATTTCATATATGATCCAAATTACGTCAGGATATAAGCTTATTGAATTGCGAATGACCTCAGCTTGTTCTTGTGTTCTTCGCCGACGAGCCAGATGGCAAAAGGAGTTCCTTATAAGGCCAGGACAGGTCACGTATCATGACGAAGGTCATGGACAGTACAATGTTAAGGTTGAAAACGTAAGACAATCAATTCATTTGCTAGAAATGTTAAATATTTTTTTAAATAACTATGTAAATCAAAAAGTTACAAGAATTATGTTGATGGCGTGCTGAAGAATGTCCATTGTATACCAAATGCTCATGCATAGGGACGATTTTTTAATACCACATTCTTGTGAGTTCTGCAGTCACTGGCCTTTATTCTTTTTACAATTCAATGCTCCCGATACCCAAATTTGAAATCAAACTATTTACAAATTCAGAGTACAATCACTGAATAGTAAACGAATATTTCATTGAAGTTTGGGCAATAGCCTGTTTACCTCACTGTTACAGAAGAATTTATTAGTTCTACACTTACTATTTCACGAACACTGAAGATAAGTGATAATACTAGAATATCGAATTCATGCGTAGAACATGGATTTAAAAATGGAACTGATACTTTTAAAGTTATTTAAAAACTTGATTATAATAATTATCAATAGAATTAACTGGAATTTCTACATTTGAAAGAATGAGAATGAATGGAATCCCCAAAACAATTTATAAATAAACTCCGTAAGGACAGTGTCTAGCAAAGAGATGCTGTGAAATGTTTTGTTATACTGTAACAGGTATTGAAACGTAATACTTATCAGTGTAATGTTGAGTCTGAAATCGAATAATAATAATAATAATAATAATAATAATAATAATAATAATAATAATAATAATAATAATAATAATAATAATAATAATAATAATAATAACAATAATAATTGTTTATTTTACTTAATGGAGTTAAGACCGTAAGCTCTTCTTTTACACTTCACTAGAATTAAAGTATACAGATATTAACCATTATAAATTATCTGTAGTAAAATTAATAATACATAATAAGCTTGATTACACAATACATTTGAAAGGAAAGTGCAAAATATATAATAATAATAATAATAATAACCTATAACTTGATTAAATCATTGATTAGATGGTAAAAATACAAAATATAAAATAATAATAAGAATATATACCCAAAAGGAGAAGGGCAATTTCTACATAAAAAATTAAGAAGATAACTGCGATTAGAAAGAATCGAAGCGAAAATATTAGGGGGATAAATGAGAGTAAATTGATTTCTAGCCCTATCCATGCCCCAAGCCAAAAATTTGATGAGATGGATACTGAATTTTGGAAGATGGAATTTTATTTATTATTTGGATTACATAAAAAATGGATTGATCGTAGAATGGCGTAGGCAAATAAAAAGTATCATTCTGGTTGAATGTGACGTATAGGCCTACAAATCAATCTAAACAAAGTACCTCCTACCACTCTGACAGAAATTAAAATAAAATTTATTTTACAACCAATCCCCATCAATAAATTATATACCCGAAGTATATATTATATATATTATAGAAGTATATATTATATTATTCAAGGATATTTCAGTGGGCTTATTTTTTATTTGTTTTTGAGTCGTGCTGTCCTTAATGTAAAAGGTGAGAAATTTCCAGAAATGGGCATACCCAATACATGAAATGATGAATAGTGAGATATTTGATGTATAGGTATGCATAGCTAGAGTTGTCTCTCGATTGTGTGTTGACGTCATGATGGGAAGATAGTGAATGGAAGCCAATATAAAAGTAATGATGAGGTAGACAACTGTGGTATAAGAAACAGAGGCTGTCTTCCAATTGGAACCAAGCAAGACAACTTTTCAAATGCTGCAGTTAAGTGATCTGATGAACAGAGGTTCATATATATATATATATATATATATATATATAAAACACGCTCATTTTTTGCATTCATGGTTAGGCTCAATAATTGTGAATATTATTATTTTTATAAATCCTGTGTTGAACAAGATGATGATGATCCAAATCATTTCAAGTTAATATGTTTTTTGAAAACTTATTACCTATGCCTTTATTGTTGTTATTATTATTATTATTATTATTATTATTATTATTATTATTATTATTATTATTATTATTATTATTATTATTATTATTACAATGTAACAACATGTCCCATTATATAGTAGCATTACTTTCAAGTAATCTTTTAGTTCCTTTGCACTATTTTATAATTCTTAAGAGACTATAGTATATTTGGCTGACATTTCTATATTAATAATATGGATGCTACATGTAGATTATTAGATCTTTCATAATGGTAGCTTATTTCATGTAACAAAGGAAGCACATGCTTTGTTTCTAAAGGTTAACTAACATGCTTACAATATTTACATATTTGCGTAGCTTAGTATTTAAAAGATACTTTAATTTATAACATAAGTTAGATCTTTTATTACTTACGTTAGTATTTTATACTTAATATTTATTTCTCAACACTTTGTTTTACTGGACTTGATTGAAATATATTGTATTTGTGAATTTTGAAAATGCGTGATTAGTTGTTACTTTTCTGTTGGTGATAGGACAGTTTCCTCCTTTTATCTGCGATTCGCTGGTTCAATGGTTTTCTGTTGTTTTCCAAACTTTTACAATAATGTATTAAGAGTTCGGTGGTTATCCCTCGTTGCAGAACACATCGGGCTATCCGCTAATTTAAATATATGGAGATATGATTTTCTCTCGTCTTATCTCAAGGTTGACATGCATCTTATCTTCAATGAAATGAAGTAGTGTAAAGGTAAATAAATAAACTGCTTTCTGGGAATACCGTTTGCTTCAATGCTAATGTTAGCGTATAATTCTTTTTTTTTATCCATATTTATATATTTTATTCAACTTAATTAAAATAAACTTGATCCTAATGAACTTCACATGGAAATGCGAACTTCATAGGCAGGCGTATTTACTTTATTTTTACTCAGTATTTATTTACATTTTGATTGTTTTTCTAAAATTGAATAGGGATGATCTCCAGATATAAAAAGTGCACTGTTGCGAAAATTCCGTTGTCTCGATTGATTGATTTTTTTTTATTTTCTCCAAGAATTTAAGTCCTAGTTGCCATAGTTATGTTTTAATATACTTCTGCTCTGTCTAATTTTCATAGGTAATGCCACGAGTGATTTCCAAATTATCGATAAAGTCACGACTGACGAAGTGAGGAGTGAAATTATCTAGATAATTTGGAAATCAAGAATGGCATTTGTTAGGACTATTCAACGAATAAAATTAAGCTGTTTACTTACAAATCATTATTGAACTATAGTTATTTTAAAATATTTATATATTTAATGTAAACGGCGATGTTTGAAAACAAATGAGAAATGATTGGTATGCTTCATTTGCTTCTTTGTTCATCACTGCAACCAGATCATATTATTTATTGCCAAAGGATCGCAACATTGTAAGAATGCACCCTAGTGGAGAAATTTATAACCAACATTATAGGTATTAATTCATTTCTGATGTCCTATGATGTAAATATGACAATTATATTTTTCTGCAACGTCATTTCCTGGAAAATAATTCGTTTAAGAAAGTGCAAACAGTGGTTTCTTTTTTTAATGGTATAATCAATTGCTACAAATGTTTTTTATATTATATCCCACATACGCTATCTGCTGACATTCATGCACTATATATACATTCTAGTAGCCGTATTTCTTGGAGAATCAGTCACTGCAAAATAATGCTATGACCTATTCGGAATGTTAAAAGGAGGAGTTTTCTTTAATATGATAAACTTTGGTTGATAAATTAGACTATGATTGTTTGAAAATCAAAAATCATTGAAATGTGATTGTCATTGACTCCCATTTGGGGCATGAGTTAAATAGTCATTTTAATGTATTTTTTCTATTATGTTACATTTTCATTTAATGTATAACTTTTAGTTACCGGTGCTAGCTAAAGTTTTTAATTATGTTTTATTTCGTTCAATTTTCACGTTAATTTTATGGTTATCAAGAGATGGTACTTAAGTCAATGAAGTTATGTGCATTACTTACCTATTTTTTTAATGCCCCAGGTTGTCATTTCGACATGTCTGCGTTCTCTCCTGGCATGGCGTACTTGTAACGCACTTCTGAGGCTTGGGCGCTTGGAAGGCGGAGTTACGCTGCTAAAAATCAATGTTTGTTTGTTTATTCATTTGTTCGTAATGTATGTGCTGCCATACCGTTCATGCAATTGTAATGTAACTTTCTGCAAAATGTTCAGGGGTTTTCCGGGAAGGTTTTAGGCTATAAGAGAGTTGTAATACTCAACCCCTTCGTCCATTAAAAAATCACTCTTTATAGTGAAAAATGTGAAGAAAGCAGCTTTTGCACGCTTAAATGGCTTACGCTGCCTAATCAATAACAAATGCACCAAATTAATGTACACAGAATTGAATATCTCAAAAAACTCTACAAAAATGTCCGCGACAGTATATGTTTATATTTTACGGATAACTCTCAATAACCATTTTTGTCTTTCATTGACGCCAAAAAGATTGGGATAAGTAGATTCCCGGGCAAGCGTTAGCAGCTCACGGCGGATATTCTTTTACGTATAACTCACAATAACGAATTTTGTCTTTCAGCTCATTTAAGCCAAGAAGATCGGGATAAGTAGATTCCCGGGGATCGCCGGGTAATCAACAAGTGATATCTAAAAATAATTACGATATAAATTTATAATTATTCTTCTTTTACTTATTCGACTAAACATAAAAAAATTTAATTTATTTAGGCGTAGTAGCGCATGCCGGGTAATAGCTAGTGAGAAATAAAATAAAATATTTGTTTTTAATAAAAAAATATGCCTTGTAATTTTTTACCTCTTTAATATACATCTCCTGACACCATCCATTCCTTGTTCTCATGGCTGACCTACTTCTCTTATAATTTTTATAATTCATTCCAAATCTTAGGTATTCTTTCTTCATTTGTGTTAATGCCCATTTTTTTCTGTGGCTTCAATAATAAGCTCATTTATATATTCACAATCTATCTAATTCCTTGCTTGATTTCCTTTCCTTAGTTCGCATGTGTAGATGTGAAGTGCCGTTATGGATAGCCTACTAACCAAGTAACAGATCGGTATGATACAAGTCCTTGTATTTGTCACGACGCTGTGGTATGTTTTACACAGATGCTTATGCGAGAGTTATTACATAGAGACCAGCTTCTTCTGTTTCGTAACATACACCTGAACTCCACTTCTGAGAATCTCCGTGCAATGTAATTAATCCTTTTTTGTTGTAATTCTATCCAACGACACTTAATTATCTGACAAAGAAAAAGCTGTAACTTCCATTTAAGAACAATATATTGATTAACAGTAAACTGCAGCAAGTTCCACACTGCTTCTAATAATATTGTCAAGAATAGACATTTTCTCTTACTGTAAATACTTTAAAGAATTGTTTCGATTTGCTTTCTTGAAGTTGATTATTTTTTAAATAAAAATAGGTTGTTAAAAAAATGATTTTTTTTTCGCCATATACCACGTCATAATAATTTTCTTAAAATAATTTAAGTTAAATTGGAGGAGGTGAAATAGTAGAAAGACCAAAGAAGAAGGTGATACCGTGGAGTTAGTGAAAAGTCACTCTCCCTCCACCTCTAGGCCCCGAGTTCGCATCTCCGTCACTCCATGTAGATTTCGTGATAGACGAATCGGAGTCAGAACAGGTTTTCTTCGTGGTTTTCCTATGATAAACACTATTTAACCGCATCTCTATACTCGCGTCATTCATAGTGTATGTTCCTGTGATATAGCAACAGGTCTGGTTAATCGCATTCGTATGTATTACAGAACTTCAATAATAGGGACTACATCTTATTTCGTCCCTCTACCTGGCATTATGCTCCAGAGGAGTAGAGAATTTAGTTTTACCATTCACCTATATGTTCATCTCTCTTTGGTCCATAATAATAATAATAAGAATAATAATAATAATAATAACAATAATCCATCCATAGTAATTCTGCCCGAAGGCAGGTCCTTCACTGCAATCATAGCATTTACATGCTATGCTTGCAGCTTTACTGGAATTGTGTAGGTGTGGTAGCTTCCCGTTGCTTTCCACACCGGTGAAGGATGATGATGATAATGATAATGGTAAGGATGATAATGATAAGGATGATGGCCATATGATTTCGGGGACTGTTTGGGCCTTAAAGTTTTCCTGACATTTGTCTTACAGGTGAGGAAAAACCCCGATAAAAACCTCACCCAGAAAAACTGCCCCGACCGGGGATCGAACCCGGGCCCGCTGCGTGACAAGGCAGCACGCTACCTCGAGACCACAGCGGTGGACTATAATAATAATAATAATAATAATAATAATAATAATAATAATAATAATAATAATAATAATAATAATAATAATAATAATAATAAATTATATTATTATTATATTTATTATTATTATCATTATTATTATTATTATTATTATTATTATTATTATATTATGAGGAGAAGGACAGTAAGGTGGTGGAGTAGAAGATGGAGAAGTATTAAAACAAGAATACGAAGATGAAGATGCCAACACTCGTCAGGTAAAGTATTTGATTAGAATCTTATATAGGCCCTATTTAAGTAAAATTTTCGTTAGTACGAACTTTACTGAGTGAAAGCCCTGTATACCATAAAAAATATATTTCACTGTAATATTAATTGAATAATAAATTCATATAAATAAGCAATTTCTTGTTTTATGAACCTTAGGATTGCGACTTAAAGCGTTTTACTTCCATCGTCAGTGGGTTGATATTCTTGGCTGCAGCTTCATCCTCGATGACTGTTAAACTGAATATAACTTCTTCCCATAGACGAAGATGAAACGTTTAATCTCGCCATCAAATTCGACAACGATTCATAAACTTAAGAATGTATTAACCACCAGCGGTGTTCATCTACATTCCAACTTAATTACTTATTTGTAATTATTTAGATCATTCAGGCGATAACACAGTGGAAATTAAAAATAGAACCGCGCAAACAAAACAAGCAATAAATGCTTTAAATTCTGTTTGGTGGAGCAAAAATATTACAAAAAATAGAAAATTAAAAATATGTCAAACCATAGTTCAGAGCGTTTTAACATATGGTGCTGAAGTTTGGAAAACTCCTCTCAGGGAAATGAAAAGAATTTTAAGTACAGAAATGGATGTTTTAAGAAGATCAGCTGAAAAATCTAGAATGGATAGAATACGAAATAAAGAAATAAGGGAAATTATGAGTGTATAAGATGAGCCGGACATCATAGACATTATAGAAAAGGAACGATTACAGTGGTATGGCCATGTCAAAAGAATGCCAGACGAAATATTTCCTAAAATTATTATGGAATGGATCCCAATGAAAAGGAGGAAGAGAAGAAGACACAAGAAAACTTGGATAGAAGGGGTACAAGCGGCTATGAATATCAAAGGATTGGAGGAAGAACAAGGGATGGACAGAGAGGAATGGCGTTTGGTTTCCGGAACACAATAGCAGCTGTCATGATACCGGATAATGATGATGATGTATAATTAAAAGTTTTCTACTTGTGATTTTAAAGTTTATCATCTTAATTGCCATTACAAAAGTAATTATAACTTTGCTTGGTTTACGAGTACGTAATATTTTTAATATACGAGAACAAGGAACGAGTGCGATACTATAGAGCGAAATTCCTATCAATTAGTTGACAACTTAGCTTAATATCTGCTCGCCCTTCCAACGACAGAAGTATAAATTGACCTCATTGTTATTTGAACCTTTCTAACCTCCATTTATAAGCATTCCATTGAAATATGTGTATTTTAGGTATGAAAGCCTTTTGAAAACCTTTTACTTGCTTCCGGCGTAATCCCAGGTGGAGAGATGAAATGAGATGAAGCCTCTAGTTTAGTAAGTCTACGGTTTCCGGCTACCCTGTCGTGTCATCATTGGAGCAATAAAATTAAAGGAAAGTGATGAGATGAGTATGGAGAAGTCTAAATTGAAGTTTTGGCAGAGGAAAACGGGAATATCTCCGAGAAAAGCCTGCGCTAGCTTCGATTTGTCCATCACGAACCCTACAAGGAAAGACCGAGAAGCGAACTTACGAATCAGAGATGGAGGACGAGTGATTAGCAACTTGAGCCAAGGAGCCGCCTTGTGTCATGGTTTTCCTGTTATTTCACCTCCATCCCTCCAATTTGCCTTAAAATTATTTTAAGGAAATTATTGTGACTTGGTATATGGTAAAAAAATATAATTTTCATAAGTAATGCCACGAGTGATTTCCAAATTATCGATAAATTCACGAATCAGGAAGTGACGAGTGGATTTATCTAGAGGATTTGGAAATCAAGAGTGGAATTTGTTAGGACTATTTAACAAATACATTTAAGCTATTTATTCAAAAGTTATTTTTAAATATAGTTACCGGTATTTTAAAATATTTATATGTTTAATATAAAAGGCGATATTTGAAAACAAATTAGAAATGTGAGGTTATGTTCATTCACTGCAAATTGATCATATTATTTATTGCCAAATAGGATCGCAGTATTGTTAGAATGCACCCTAATGGAGAACTAATGAAACACATCAGACTGTACATTATAACAAACATTATAGGTTATTCATTTATTTTTTTAGTAAACAACTCAGTAAAATCAAGGAATCTGTTCACTATTTGCTATATTCAATGTATTTGTTGGAGAAAAATAATGCTCTGAGCTGTTCAGATTATTAAAAAGGATACATTTTCTTTATCACAAAAGCAGGAGCTGATAAAGAGAAATCGATAAAGAGCGGGGTGAAACACGACTATCATTGGTTGTAAAACAAAATTCATTGAAACGTGATTGGTCATTGACTACCATTTGGGGTATGAGTTAAATAGTCTACAAAATATTATTATTGAAACAATCAGCATTAAAAATCTATAAGACAAATCGAAGTTTCAGAAAATACATTTCTTCGCTTTGTAACTGGAAGCACAGGTGTCCACAAAGTCCTGCTACCAAAACAACGTAACTTAGCTCGTAAACTATCTGAGATAGAGACATGTGGTTTTCTGCAACGTATTCTACATCTCTCAAAGTTTTCTTTACATTTGTTAGAGATTGTGATTTAAACGACAATGACAACACCACAGGAAAAGACCCAATGTGTATGGTGGTATGCTGAGTCTGGTAAATCACCAGTACCCGCACATCCATATCCCCGTACATTATTGGATCACAAAAGATGTACTGAAATCAGAAAGGAATTGAATATAAAACAAATCATAAGGATAATAGAAAATATAGAATAAAATGGAGAGACAATGTCCTACGAATTCCAAGCATCAGGATGGCAAGAACTGTTTTATATTATAATTCGAGGGGAATAAGAAATACAGGTCGACCTTTAAAGAGATGGCGTGAGCAATTTTGAATCAGAACAGATCAACAGGTGTAACTATTGAAAACAATGATGATGATTAAAAAACCAAAACAATATAAATCTTAAAATATTTACCGCAAGATAACACTTCTATTATTGATAATATTATTAGAAGCACTTAGTTGAACATGCTGCTGTTGCTTCCTATATTGTTCGCGCTAGATTTTCGTTGGTTCGGCTACTTACAATCATATCCTCATATCAACCAAAGATATGGACGATCATCTAGCAAGTATAGGAGGTCAGCATGTCACGTTATAGCTAGTCTCTCAACCTGTAGCTGCTAGTTGCAGTAGGTATCCAAATTCCTCACGATGCTGGGTGACAACCAGTCTATATACTGATCGAATTTATATTAGAAAATGTCTTCCATAGTGGAGATTCTAACCAACGCATGACTGCTTGAAGACGGATGCTTTAGACCGCTCGGCTACAGTGAAAACTTGAATCTTCCGACTGGAATATTATTTGCAATATAATTTGCAATTTGCTTATTTCTTCTGTCAACATCTTGTTACGGTTCTACAATCAACAATGTTGTAACCCAATGTTAGGTCTTAGCGTCTCGGCTCGTTTGTTATGAGTTATTCTCTCAAGTTGATTTAGTTACGCTTATTTGCCCATAGATGTCATGAATAGTATGCGGTCAACATATCGACTCAATGAGACATCTAGCAGGCAACTAAGGTATTACTAGGTTGATGACGTCGCGTAAATCCTGCTTAGAGGTCTTTTTATTGAGACTTAAGGATCGTTTATGAGTCTGAAAATCTGCAGACTGGGGACCCAGTCTCCTGGATGACTTGCTACTTGGATTTTTCCATCCATCAACCCCGGCCGGGTTTGAACCCGTGACCCTCGGGACCAGAGACATGGAGCATAACCATTATTCCACCGCGGTCGACCTACTTAAGATTTGTGTGCAGATTTATATCATGAAAGAGATAAATGTGTTTCCGGGCAAGTTGGATGATGTGAATATTTCACATGAATTAGTCAGCAAATAACGGTGACGCCCTGAAAGGGGTGTCCGTGGGGCGAGGGAGTGAGGAGTCCACAGTCCGGATCTGAGGAGGCGTTGTGCTGTTAAAGTTTAGAGTTCACATATGGGACCACCTATACTCAAGCATGTGCGTGTCTAGATTAATGTACTTGTATGACATCAGGGTCACCACAAACCATACATTAACGGAATTTGTCATCTAATACAAATGTTCAACTGTGATTTATCTGCAATTTATTGACTTAAAATCGTGTGTGAAATGGTCTACATAAAACTACTATTCTTGATCTCCCAAAATTGTGTATCTCAACACAGCCATCTTTTCTGTAGGACAAATTCGACTGCTTTCCAGATGACATTATCAATATAGTCCAAAGTATTGATAAACACGGCTTAATATACTCATAAATTCAAACATGTCGCCAAGAAAACAGGCCATTTTTCACGAAGCTCGGTGTTATACCATATATTGTAACTGAATTCTATACGTAATTTTCAATTTGTGGATTTAATATACATTGATATATTTGATCGCTATTATATTCTTATTATAGTACTTTATTCTGTTGTATTATACTGTGTAATAAAGTAACGCATAATGAATTATGTTCCTTTTATAGACTGATATTGTTTATAGTTCACCAATCATTCACTTTATAACAAGTTCAACCGACATTACTGCTCTATGTAGTTCAAATACCGAAGCTCCCTCTTTCGGATAAAAAATAAAATTATCCCACTACAGGTCATAGGAGGCCTTTGGAGTACTAGTTGGTTAAGGCTCACCTTTCTAAACAGCACGAGATATCAGCCTGATAGTCACCCTTGCACGACTCCCATATTGCATGTAGTATATATATCCATCCATAATAATTCTGCCCGAAGGCAGGTCCTTCACTGCAATCATAGCATTTTCATACTATGCTTGCAGCTTTACTAGGGAATTGTAAGTGTGGTAGCTTCCCGTTGCTTTCCACACCGGTGAAAGATGATGATGGTGATGATGATAATGATAAGGATGATGATGATGATGATGATGATGGCCATATGATTTCGGGGACCGTTTGGGCCTTAAAGTTTCCCTGACATTTGTCTTATAGGTGACGAAAACCCCCGATAAAGCCTCACCCACAAAAACTGCCCCGACAGGGGATCGAATCCGGGCCCGCTGCGTGACAAAGCAGCACGCTACCTCCAGAACACAGCGGTGGACATATATAGATATATATACACATATATGTTACTCATTTCCATTATGGGCGGAGTTGACCCGAGGTCATTGTTCAGCCAGAAGTTTCAAACAGTTTAAAATATTAATTTTATCGGGACTCTAACCCGCCACCATCCGGCTTGTGTTTATTTCTTAATCAACTATGATATGGCGTGGGTTGTTCTAGTCGACTAGTGCTCTTGTCCCTGTTGTTAAATGTGATGTATTAAATATTTATACATTGTGGAAATAATTGTACATATTGTATAATTTCTTATGAACACTATGTGAAATATTTGATGCCGTACGAGTCCCACGCCTATCGGGTCTTACAAGGACAATGCACATACCTAATTGTCGGAGGAGGGTTTTTAACTCCGGATCACATACTAGTTGAACATATATAGAGGTGGAATGTTTTCCTAATTGAGCGATCAAGCACTGTGGCGAGATCACCATCTAGACAACACAAACATTTAAGAAACGTACACATCATTCAAACGTACATACTAAACAAGGTTTATACTATAAGGATCATTATTATATCCAGATGTTGTTTGGGACTATTTGGATCTTTAGTTTTCCTAACATTTGTCATACAGGCAAGGAAAACCTCCGATAAAACACCCAGGAAACGTGACGCGGTCGGGTATCGAACCCACTGCTTCTGAGACAACCGTGTTCTCCCTAGACAACAGCGTTCGTCGCCAGAAATGTTATACCTAAAAAGAGAACATTTCCTGAAACCCGTCCACGTGATAACATTATAATTCTATGTTATTCTCGTTTACTTTCTTTAGTTGCGAGCATAGTCCTCCGTTCCTGCACAATAATTATGATTTAATATTGTTCTTGCACGAGTAATCAGAAAGTGATACATATTTTTTAATTACCTAAATATCTCCTTAACTTTTGAATAGTTGCAGACAGACATCTCATCGCCAAACTCCACAACAGTTTCCAGTATGCCAAAGAAAATTGTTAAGGAAGATCCTAAATGTGTCACTGAAGGACAGAATTACAAATGAAGCACTTCAAAAGATGTTAGGAATTAATTACTCATCACAGAAAGCTACCAAAACTAAATGGAAGTGAGGAAGACATGTTACAAGACAAAGTTGAAAGTTGGACAGAGGAAGACACAATATGGGACCCCTCATTATCAATAGATCCTGGGGAGGACCAAGACGATAATAGGCCGGTTTCTTCAAATAATGTGCAGAAAGCCATTGGTCAAGTGGAGCGTGAAACAGAAAGGAGACGTGCAAATAGTGACAGAAAACAGTATAAATCTGATTTGATAGACAAAATCAAAAGAGTGTAAAGATGGATGAAATGACCAAACCAAAAGCATGCAAGTAATTCTTACGTGGAGAAGCTCACCATGTGAGACATTAGAACTCATTCTCTTTCCGGAATCGTTTTCCTTAATATGATATTTTAAGCTAATATTTTTATTTCGAGAGGAAAAATCCCTAAGTGTTCTCCATGCTGCTCTTCTTCTTCTTAATGAGGCACTATACTATACCTTACCTCAATCGCAGAATGCTTTGACCTTCTCAACGAGTTCTTTCCACACTTTTCTATTCTGGACACATTTGTTCCAATTTTTTATCTCCATCAATTTTATATTATTTACAACATCATCTCTTCATTTTTTGGGTCGTTCAATATATTTATGAATTAATGGCTTCCATTTGTAGTTGCTTTCTACCACACTTTCATCATCCATTCTATATAAATGTGTCCAATCCAGTTTAGCCTTTGTGCTTTAATGAATTTCGTTATATTTTTGTTCTTGATAATTCTATTTATTTCTAAATTTGTTCGAATTCTCCATGATCGGACCTGATTCCTTACTGCTCCAAATATTTTCTTATTACTTTCCTTTCAAAGACTAAAATATTTTGCTTTTCTGCTTCTTTAAGTGTCCAATTTCACTAGAATAGGTTACAACTGGTCTTACAACTGTAAAATATAGTTTACGTTTGTAGTTTTTATACATTAATTTACTTTTAAGTAATGGTAAATTTGAATAAAAAGCTTTATTACCAAGTGCGATTAGATTCTCTATTTCTTCTTTAATCGAATTCGTGTTGTTTAGTACTGTTCCCAAATACTTAAATAAATTCACTTGTTCCATATTTATTCTATTATCAAGTGGTTCTGTTATTTCTGTTCTTCCTGAGACTCTTAAATATTTTGTTTTTTGTTCATTAATTCTTAAGTGCTCTCTATTACATTCAATTAACTTGGTTGGACATAGTTCCTTTCTACACTGAGGAATGCACCTTGAACTTGGATGTGTGTGATATACTGTGTTTGTGATTATTACAATCGTAACACGATCACAACTAAGTTATCCGCGGTTAGACTGGCTTGTATCCAATACAACACACCAGGCGATTAGCTTGAATTTATTAGATACAAACCATTGAGATAGCAAAGTAAATTTCGGCTTGAAGCAGTTATATGTGTATACATTGAAATAAAATACACCGCCTTGGATATAATTCTAATAGCTGTTGGACTCCTTTGTATAAACACAATATAATATAAATCCGCACAAAGGTTGACGCAAACGATCTAGTTCTTCTGTTAATCAAATCAAGGACACCACTTGATTTAATTTTGAATATGTTGTCATTGTTTATATTGCTGATTTAATTTGTTATGCTCGAATGCATGTGGTTAATACTGTTGATACAATTTATTACAAGTTATGTTCCCTAAAGATAACATTCTCACCGATGGCTCAGGTGGAATTTCTTAAATTTGACTTCACAGATATAATATTTCCAAATTAACTTTATTTATTTTCTCACTGTTTTCTGATTTAAACAAATAATTTGCTGCTAATAAAGTCTCTCTTCCCAATTTATTTTATTACTTAGTTCTTTTCGCACACTGACGGCTTCACTTAACAATCGTCTTGTATTCACACCTTGAACACGTTTACTCCTCCACACTTTGCACTAGACTGCAAATGGCTGATCCGATCCTCGAATCTTGTTATATATTCGAGGGCAGGAATAATCTGGTATTCCAATCGAGACATTTCTTGGGATGAAGACTCGTGAATCGACTTTTCCATAGAGGTAGAGACACATATGGAAATTTCTCCGCGAGCTTACCGATTTATAAGTCGTCAGTTCACGAATCTCCCCTACTCTGTTTTTTGCAATTAACAGCCATGTATTTTCAGTATTTTAGATCGTTATGGAAACAGTAAAAATTCTGGAACCTTGGTTTTTGCTCAGATTTTGCCTCTGCAATCGAGTAAAATTGTTCATTTGAAACATTCGCGAAATAATTCCACTTCAAATATTTATTATATCAAACATAAATATTTATCATAGTAGCACAAGGAAATCAGATATATTTATCCAGTTTTAAATATAAATGGCATTTCATAATGTAAAAACATAAAATGTGTTCATAACTTCACCGATGTTTGTGATAAAGACTTTTCCAGATACAGTTACAAGATCTAGCGATGTGCCTAAGAGCAGGTCTTTCACTGTAAACTAAGCATTCTCCACTCTTTTCTTAACTCAGCTTTCCTTTTTGTATCTGCATACAAACAATTTATTTTATCATCATGCCATATTTGAAGCTTTACTAGTGATATTTAGGTGTGGTAACTTCCCTTTTTATTTCCACATCCTACTCTCTCCTTGAAATCTTAAAAGATCTTAAGAAGGTCCCGAGGGGCCCCAACTTGGAGATGAGGAGTATATATATATATATAGATATATTAAGCAGGTTTCACAACATCTTCCTGCGCCCAATGAATCTACTGCCGTTCTCCTCCGCAGGTGCAATTCCAATATTCATCGTCCAATCCTTTTTCCCTCATGCTGCTTAAAACACTATCAATCCACGTTATTTTTGGCCGTCCTCTTCTTATTCTACCAATTGGCACCCATATAAACAATGAAGCTAGACGTTCCCGGACATTTTTCCTACAAATAATTTTTTTCCTAAATTTAAAATTCCTAAAATTATATTTTCCTAATCCACTTTTCCTACTAAGCGTTTTCTCCAATTTGTTTTTTTATTAGAAATACAACTGAACTCATACAAACAATTTGAAACAAATGTATTAATTTTGCATATATATTGCATATGCTAACGCACGCAAATGATGAAACATTCTCGACATAACGCTCATTTTCTCTCACTTCCTCATCAACCATTTGTCTCTGGACATAAACCACTACACTATGATTTTTCATCATCATCATCATCATCGTACATTCACAAATTTAGGCCACGTGTTGACCTGTTTTGGCCTCAAGAGAAACACCATCCAAAAGTAATTCGAGTGGACGTCCTGGTTTTCTTCTTTTTGCAGGTTGATATCTTAACATTTATTTGGGTATCCTGTGATCTTCCATTCGGTGTACATGTTACATCCATCTCAACTTACAATCAGAAATTTTGCTTTCTAAAGGTTCCATGTGTAATTATTCTCAGATGTCTTCATTTTTCTGTGATCTAGTAATGTGTATCCTGCAGTCCTCCAAAGGTATCTCATTTCAGCAGATCTAAGTCTCTGTATATCCTGTTTCAATGTCCATACTTCGCTACCATACAAAAGAGTTGGAACAGCCAGTGATTTGTACACTTTTAATCTTGAATGTTTTTAGACTAACTGTGGCTTGAAGAACTATGATTTTTAATCTCCCAATGCTACCATAGTTCCATAAAATGAAACAACATTATTAGGACATAACACTAGGAATATTCCTTTAGGAAAATAGTGTCAGTAAAAATGGATTATGAATTTTTACCAACAAAATTTGAATTGGAAAATTTTAAATTAGAGAAAATAATCATCAATAAAATTCGATTAGGAATAATGAATGATAAAACATAACCGGGAATCTACCTTGATAACTCTGGCCAACATGATTTTTGTCTCATGAGTACCAATAGTTGTACTTAATGCAGTTTTTTATCGTGTTTTCAAATATGTATTCGGAATTTCTCCATCACCCACAGTTCTTTTTTATTTTAATTCCAATTAATGGATCTAAATAATAATTTTTTTAATAAACGTTTTTTCGTCAATTTGTCCATTGTAAAATAAAACGGGGAACACTTTCATCAGGAGATTTCAGCTATGGAAAAGAGATATCAAGGCAAATGGAATTATAATATGCTGGCCGATTATTGTTGGACCATCAAGAGGTATGCTCCACAGGCGAAATATAGCAGAAAATCGTAATTTCTTACTTTGTAGGTAAGTCGGAATGTTCGAATATTGTGTAGTTGGGAATGTAGAAAATATTAAAGTATTTTAAATTATAAATGCCTGTCTCTCGGAAACCTTGCGTGTTGGAGAAAAACTGATATCATATTTGAATTCAGGAGAAATAATACTATCAGAATCACATATTTTTCTTTCTGAGACAAAAAAGTTTATTTTTTGTTGCTCAGTGTAATTAAATATGATCAATCTTCTTAAAATAAAAAAAAGAATATAATACTGTAAATCGACCTTCTATGCATTGAATTTTATCTCTGAACCTTTTTTAACGAAACGTGAGGTATGAAGGCAGGGCTGAGTTCTTGTTGGGAAATCCAAATGCTCCTGCGGCAATCGAGGTCATCTTCTCACTTTATTTCTGCGAATCAGTACATCATAACCCCTGACATTTATCCAAAATAATACAATTCCTTACTCGTCATAGGAAATTGTAAAACAACAGTTTACAAGCATTATGTTTTGCGGTAATAACTTTCTCGTAGTAACATCCGCTCCAGTGAGATCAGAAGAGGAAACTGTTTACTTTCTTTGGCAAGAATCACCATATAAGCAAACCACTTAAAAAAAACTTATTTAAATTCAACCTGTCACTGCGCAATTGTAACAGTGGCGTACGCTTGGTCAAAATGAAAGTCGGCGCACACTTTAACAGTGAATGTATTCTAAGTTTAACATAGGATCACGAAAATGTTACACAATGCAAGCGTTTTGTAAATACACAAACTTTTTGTCTCAGAACGAAAAATAAGTGATTCTGATAGTATTTTTTTTCTCCTAAATTCAAATATGATATCAAGTTTTCTCCATCACGCAAGGTTTCCGAGAGACAGGAATTTACAATTTCAAACACTTTATTATTTTCTACATTCGTAACTTCACAATATTCGAACATTCGGACTCATCTAGAAAGTAATAAATGACGATTTTCTGCTATATTTCGGCTGTGGAGCATCCCTCTTGATGGTCCAACAATAATCGGCCAGCATATTAGGATTATCTTTTCCATAGCTGAAATCTCCTGATGAAAGTGTTCCCTGTGCTCATCGCTCACTGCGCCAAGATAATAAATGGACGAAAAAACGTTTATTAAAAAATAATTATTTAAATCGAATTAATTGAAATTGGAATAAAAAACTGTGGGCGATGGAGAAATTCCGAATACATATTTGAAAACACAATAAAAAACTGCATTAAGTACAACTATTGGTACTCATGAGACAAAAACCATTTTGACGAGTGTTATTTGTTCCGTGTGGTTAATTTTAATTATATACCAAATTATTCAACAATAGCCAGAGAGTTAAACATCGTACCTATATCTGAATACCTCCAAGAATATAGAAACAATTGGCTAGCCCATATTCAGCGCATGGATCGTCACAGAATACCAAAACAAATTCTTCACTACATTCCTCGAGGCAGAAGATCTGTGGGTCGACCTTTTCGGAGATGGCGGGAGACCCTAACGGGCCACTGGGCCTAATACTTGAAAGGACGATTATGATGATGATTATTCCTGACCAATTTTAATATTATGTCGAATTATCTTCACCAATCTTAATCATATGACGAATTATATCTGATCAATTTTAAGTATAGGCATATGACGAATTTTTTACCTGTTTTAATTATAAAATGAATTATTTTGTCCAATTTTAATAATACGACGAATTTTCTCCGACCAACTTCAATAACATAATGAATTATCTCAATGACCAATTTTAATTATATGACGAACTATTCCTGTGTCAGTTTTAGTATTATGATGAATTATTTCTTGACCAATCTTATTTGTAACTGTCTTTGTGACCAATTTTAATTGAATGACGAATTATCCCCGGTTAATTATAATTATATGCCGAATCATTTCTCGAGTAACCAATTTTAATTATTATGAATTGTCTCTGAATATTTTTAAAGATATTAAGAATTGTTTATACGAAATACCTCTGATACAATTTTAATTAAAACGAATTATTTTTATGACGAATGTTAATTATAAAACGAATTGGCTCTGTGCCCAAATTTCTGTTATGTGTTTTCCCCAACACCCGTAAATATATGACACGGAAATCACCACAACTTTATTTATCTTCTTCTGAAGAAAGACACGCTCAGGGTTATTACGTTACATAACTGTGATGCAGTGATTTGAAAACATTAGTCAATTTCATCCCGACTTGATTGCAAGGTGTGATCAAGTTGGGAGGATGATGGACCAAATTTTAAACCGTGGCTTTTTTATTTGCTTTTAATTCTTCGATGTTTTAACCAGATGCCAGTATAGTTTTTTTTTATGCCTCGAAATATATTTTTATGAGAATGAAGTCTTTCTATTTACAGTCATAATATAAAAATATGTAATTATAAGGCCAATGTATAATATATTCATGAATTTTTTTGCTAGTTATTAAAACAGTCATAATGGAGACACCAGGTACTATTTTTCTCTCTTAAAAAAGTAAATAGTATTTGGTCGGCCCCAAACGCACAACCTATTGAATATTACTTCACAACGTTATTACTATGCAATAACACTAACATGCAGTACTCTTACAATTTATAGGTATATATATATATATATATATATATATATATATCAGCACACTTTAGACTGAGTTTCAACAATGTGTAACATAGCCCTTTCCGAGTGGTAGCGAAAACACTCGAAAGAGCCTTGGTTTAGAAAACATGGGCCATTTACAATTTGACCAAGTGTACGCTCTAGGCTGGGTCCTTAAGATTATGTTACTAATATTCTGCTATTTCATGATGAGATTTTATAGGAGTAAGAAACCAATATAAAAATTAAAATTCGACTAGAGATTTATTCCGATTCCGATTGAGGGTCTTTCCACTTTTCAGCGGTTGCCCTTTTACCAGCCGGCTGCTGGCCCTTCACATCCACATGTGTCAATCACAGAGGTAGATGATCAACAGCCAGTGTAGGGGTGACATGTGGTTAGCATGTCGAATCCCCCAGCCGTTATAGCTGGTTCCTCAACCTGGAGCCGCTACTTATTGTAGCTACCCAATTGCCTCACGATGCTGGGTGGGCACCGGTCCCATACTGGCCGAAATACCATGAGAAAATTTCTTCCCCCATGGAGACTCGAACCAGCGCAAGTCCCGTAGCTCTGCGCCAAGGCTTCCTACCTTAACCGCTCGGCTACGGCGCGGGACCTAGAGATTTATCAGATATTAAATAATTTTACGAGAACTGAGCGAGTACGTCCAGTTTTAGTTTTCTTTCTTTTTTTTTTTTGCCGAACTATTGCTAAACATATAGGGAATTAAGTGTATTTGCTTATTGTTGTTAAAAATTACAGTTCATTTCACCTGATACACTTGGGCATTACCTGAAAAAATAAGTTTTCTACTTCAAAAATAGTAAACTAAACAGATAAAGTGAAGATATGCTTCCATATCGTGCGTTTTAGAGAAATATTTAATACTAGGATATTAAACTTTTATACGAAACCGGTTATACATTTGTAAGTAAAATGGGTTTTGTGGGTGACAGGATATCTCGTACGAAGCATTGAAATAACTATATTATGGAAATATCTGCATATTGTATAATGCGCACACAAACATTCACCATTCAAGTTACCGTAAACTAAAATAAATTTTATTTCAATTCTTAATATTCCGTTTTGTAATGAATTCTACAAGAAAGTAAATTTTAGAAAACTAAATACGAGTGTATGTATGTATGTAACAAAAATAATAATAATAATAATAATAATAATAATAATAATAATAATAATAATGATAATAATAATAATAATAATAATAATAATAATAATAATAATAATAATAATAATAATAATAAACGTATGCATGTATATACACTCCATGGCGCAACAGGCCTGGAAGACCTTGGTCTACCAACTGGCTGCTGGCCTTACATCTACATGTGTTAATCACAGAGATAGACGATCATCCAGCCAGTGTAGGGGTGATATTTGGTCAGCATATTGGGCTTCCCAGCCGTTATTGTTGGTTTTCTCAAAATGAGAAATGTCTGTAGCTATACAAATGCCTCACGATGCTGGGTGGGCACCGGTCCCATACTGGCCGAAATTCCGTGAGAAAATATCTTCCCCCCATGGAGACTCGAACCAGCGCAAGTCCCGTAGCTCTGCGCCAAAGCATCTTGCCTTAACCACTTGGCTAGGGCGTGGAACATTATGCGCACACGCACGCAAGCAAGCAAGCACTTATACATGCATATATATCCATCCATCCATCCATAGTAATTCTGCTCGAAGGCAGGTCCTCCACTGTAATCATAGAAGTGCTATGCTTGCAGCTTTACTAGGGAATTGTAGGTGTGGTAACTTCCCGTTACTTTCCACAAGGAAGGATGAAGGTGATGATGATGACCATATGATTTCGTGGACCGTTTGGACCTTAAAGTTTTCCTGGCATTTGTCTTACAGGTTAGGAAAAACCCCGATAAAAACCTCACCCAGAAAAACTGCCCCGACCGGGGATCGAACCCGGGCCCGCTGCGTGACAAGGCAGCACGCTACCTCGAGACCACAGCGGTGGACATGCATGAAAGTTAAATATTTATGTTAAATGTATTCAGAAATAATTCAAATTGATTAGTAGTAATTACAGTTTGTTCGACATTGTAAGAGGAAATTATCAATTACATTGGGAAAGTTAAATGAGATATTCGATACTTGACAAAGCTAGAGAGAAAATTTTACATCTAAAGAGAAATTTAAAGATGTCAGCTTGGTACTGATGCTATACCTTAGCTAACGTAGCCACACATACAGGACCAAGACTAATGATAGAGCACTACCCAACGTAAAATTGGAGATCTTGAGTTAAAATTCCAGCTCAAGTTCAAATTTTATTTTCTTCAAGTTATATTATCTTCAGCTAACAATGAAGGAGCTAGCCAGCCAATTAACTAACTGTGTGGCCTATCAAATCCGTTTTGCAATCACTAAAGTCCTCCGCTGGTCCCTGTTATCAGCCAATTGAATCTAGTTGATATCTCTTATATCCAGTTTCCTAAGATTCGTCTGAATATTATCCTCCCATCTAGAATTTTAATAACATATTTCCCAAGGGTTTCCCCACAAAAAATTGAAACCACTCGAACAGTCGCCTATCAAACTCTATGACCTGTCCATCTCAATCTCCTAAACTTAATAACGCTGACTAAATTAGGGCAACGACATACATGTTGTGAAGTTCCTCATCATGGAGTTTCCTTTCTTTTTTTTTCTTTTTTGTAAATGTTCATTCCTTATAAGTTATTACTGCAACATTTTAAAATCTAATACCTATTTAATATGGATGCGAAACATGGACTCTTACTTTAAGGGAGGAAAGGATATTACGAGTATTTGAGAATAAAGTTCTTAGGAAAATCGGCCGCGGTGGACTAGTGGTTATGCTCCTTGCCTCTGGTCCCGAGGGTCGCGGGTTCAAACCCGGCCGGGGTCGATACATTTTTAGGATGGAAAAATCCAAGGAGCTAGTCCTCCGGGAGGGACTTTAAGCCATGGGGTCCCGAGTCTGAAGATTTTCAGGCTCGTAAAAGATCCTTAAGCCTGAATGAAAAGGCCTCTAAGCAAAATTTACCGAATTTTCCCGCCCTAGTACTACCTTGGTTTCCTAGATGTCAGTATGAGGCGGAACGCTGACCACGGACCACTCAAATGACATCTATACGAAAACAAGTGTAACTAAATTAGTATGGTTAAAATTCTTCCCTGTAGGGGAGAGCGTCTAAATATCCGTTAAGGGAAACATGGGCTTACAAGAAGATACAACAAGAAGAAGGAAAAATTTTGGATCAAAGAGAGATGAACAGACAGGTGAATGGGGAAGACGTATATACCAATGAACTACATGGTTTTTATAGGAAGCCAGATATAATAAGAATAGTTAAGTATCATAGACTGCGATAGGCAGGACATGTGGCACGAATAGGGAATGAAAGTTGTGCATGGAAGCTTCTTGTACGAAAACCAGAGGAAAAACACCCAGTTTGTAGACCAAGAATGAGATGGGAGAATAACATTAACTGTGATTTGAGGGAAGTAGATTATACAGGGAATGATTGGAAAACATTAACTCAGGATAGGGATGTATGGAGAGCTTATGTCCGCGCGGCCATGAACCTATGGGTTCGATAGTGCCAGTGAGTAAATTTGAAAGTTAAAAAGTACCTATTTAATTATTTCATTATGCATTTTTACATGGAAATTTACATATGACATACAGTACATTTTTCTGGATTTTCCTTAAGAGAGAATATTCAGGAGGCATTCAAATAACAAGGCTATAAGCTACAATAAGAAATAAGGAACGAGTTGACTCACCTGCAAGTTTCACACTGGTATTCGAAGGGTTCCAATTTCAAATGTTGCTGCTGAGCAACCAGACCGGAGGAGGTTTGTGCGGTTTTCCTCAATTGCCAAGGATAATGCTGTTTTTTTAGCAAGATCAATTTTATTATCTGCATCATTTCATATTTCATTGAAAACTAATAGGCGTATTAATAAATTTGCAAAAGATGCGCTAACACATGCGTAGCAAAAGCAGACTTCTGGTTTACGTCCAATGAAGTTAAACACGATATTACTAAGGGCGTTAAAACGTGTAAAAATAAAATTGATACAATATAGGCAGTAGTTATTGGCGTAAAAAACATGACATTTTACAGACAAGTTATAACATAACATTAAAATTCCTTCCTCATGTACAGATGAAACATAAGTCAAGCAACACACTGGAAAAAAACTAAATGTTATAGATGATATAAACTTCAGTTTAACAGATACAATGTTAACCAACTAATTCACTGACACTATCGAACCAGAAGTTAATGATCACTCAAACATATTCTCCACATATCCCTATCCTGACCTAAGTTTTACTAATCATTCAATGTATAATTCACATCTTAAATCACGATTAATACTATTTTCCCATCTCATTCTTGGCCTGCCTACTACGTACTTTCCATTTAATTTCCCTTGCCATTGCAGTCTACGGGACTTGATTATTTTTATTACATCTCATTCACCATAAAAATCATGTAGCTCACTGTAGTGTAGTCTTTTCTATTCACATCTCTGTTCGTCTCTCTTGGGGTCCAACAATTTTCCTAAAAACATTATTCTCAAATACTCGTAAACTTTTCTCCCCTCTTAAAGTTGGGACCATGTTTCCCATCCATATAATATCATCATCATCATGTTCAAGGTATGGACCTGTTGGCCCGTTCCGCTCCCCGGCGCACTACATGCCGCAGGCGCAGGTCGTCCTTCCAACGACGTTTTGGTCTTCCTACATTTCTTCGGCCTAGAGGCCTATAATGAAGCAGCTTTTTTGATAAACGATTATTTATTTGGCATTCTTTGTATATGTTCAAACCAATTACGTTTATTTGTGTGTATTTTCTCGTTTATATGATAGATTTGTAGTTCATCTCTGATATCTTGACTTCTCTTTTGATCTCTTAGAGATACACCTGCAACTGATCTGAGAAATCTCATTTCTATTGTCTCAATTTTATTTTTATCCATATAATGTAACTGGAATAATAACAGATTTAAATGTTTTATTTCAACTTTTTTTGGGAAACGTTGAGATAGCAAGAGACACTGTATTGCATAATAGCATACGTTTCCAGACTTCAATCCATACTTAATTCTTTCTAGACTTCATTTCTGTTTGTAATTATTGTTTCCGGTCACCTTGTTATGTATCTTTTGTTTTGTGTTTTACTTTAATTATTGTTTGCAATTTAATTATGTGAAATATGCGCATATAATAGTGGTATAATGTCAGCTATTTATTAATATACATTCCGACCTTGTTAATAGTATATTATTTTTATTGTTTTTTCTTACATTAATATATTTATGTTTTGTTCGTGACATACGATTATTGTAATGACATTGAATACTTGCTTTATTAGGCATATTTAAATAAGTTTATGATATACTAAACTTGCCATTGATAGGGAACTATATGCAGGTTTTAAACTTGAAATATTTTTTGGAACTAATTCAAGCACGTTTATATGTCTTGACACTTAATTTTCCTCCAGCAAAGACAGGACCATGTGGCCCTTGTACGACTGTTACTCATGATGTCAAAGTACGTATTGTGTCTGTCATAATATTTTATGTAAACGTTATCTTGATGATTTAAATATTTCTATTACCGTAAGTTGTCATGAACAATTAGCGATATAATATATCACGTCTATGTATTCTTTCTTGAAGTAATGACTAGACTCCAGTCCCTGGATCTCCAGCTCTGACATTTTCACGACAGTGTTGCTCATATGGATATTCAGTAGGAGGAGCTGCTTTATGTATGCGGTTACCAGAAATACAGCTGACAACATCGCAGCAATTTCAAACCTTACTAGCGCGCTATAGCGGCGTGAAGAGCAGTGATTGGTTGTGGCAGACATCTAATCCCACTCAACTATTTCCTTATTGACAGTAGAGGGCGAGTTTCTCCCTTTACCCCTCGTACAACCTAAACGTCAATGCCGGAAATCCAGTGGCTGGATTTTAGTATTGTAGCCTCACTATGATGGTTGTCCAGCGGCTCGCTTTGTTTCCCCGCAGCTGTTATATATAATTAAATACAAATATGCCGATATAGTGGCGGCAGCCACTATAATAATTCCGCATGTTAATCATTGTCAAGCATTGTGGCGCGGCACCCGCTTTTATATAAACGGACAACCATCTTAGTGAGGCGATAATACAAATATTTTTATTATTTAATTTCTTAAGAACCTTTATATCGGCCGCGGTGGACTAGTGGTTATGCTCCTTGCCTCTGGTCCCGAGGGTCGCGGGTTCAAACCCGGCCGGGATCAATGGATTTTTTAGGATGGAAAAATCCAAGGAGCAAGTCCTCCGGGGTCGCGAGTCTGAAGATTTTCAGGCTCGTAAAAGATCCTTAAGCCTGAATGAAAAGGCCTCTAAGCAAAATTTACCGAATTTTCCCGTCCTAGTACTACCTTGGTTTCCTAGATGTCAGTATGAGGCGGAACGCTGACCACGGATCATTCAAATGACATCTATACAAAAACAAGTGTAACTAAATTAGTGTGGTTCAAATTCTCCCTTGTAGGGGGAGAGCGCCTAAATCTCTGTTAAGGGAAAACATTGGCTTACAAGAAGAAGAAGAAGAAGAAGAACATTTATTTTAGGTTCCAGTATTAAATAACATTAAATTAACTCATTCGCTTCAGGTTTAAATGATGTATGAATTTTTCCCCAGAATCCGGATTTAAGTTACCGTAAATTATATTGTCAATTTTGAGACATTAAAGCAAACAAAATATAACGGTACTTGACATCACAATAAGGGTGAAGGCAAAAACTTATTCCTCTACTATTCATAAATGTTAGCAAAAGATTACCCTGCTAAGAGATGTACAAAATATTGCAAAATATATAACAGCAGTGTTAAGCGGGTGTAACTCGTCTTCTGAGTTGAAGGTCATTTAACTGCCGGCGAGTCTACCTCGTCTTTTGAGGCGAATGGATTAATAATAACTCAAATTACCCAGTATGTAGAATAATAAGAAGAGTGTTCGAAAACATATGTTGCTCGGATGCCGTCTTATCGCTTGCTAACAAAATATGAACATGCACTCTAAAAGATGGAATAAATTTGACGAACAAAAGAACGATAAGAAACTACTAGTCTAATGCTTAGATAGTACTTTAATTAACCACGCTATTAACATTTCAGATCTTTAATGTCGCAATTTTCAAATCTGGATGTAAAAGCACCAGATTTTGCTCAGAGGCCACTTTTTTCAGAATTGAGGTACGATTACGCGCAGACAAGATACCGGCACATATTTGATTCCATACGAAGGAAGCCATATTCACGATTCTAAAACCTTATAACCCCATCTATTTCAGTGGGATTTGAACTTGTGAACGGAATAAAAAGTCAGAATGGTAACCATGAGTTCACCAAAACCAACTACTTCTAATATGTAGACTATTACATAATCATAGTGAAGATATTAAGTTAAATAAACACATAGTTGACTTAATAACTTTGTTTTAGTAGTAAGTGTAAAGTGATCCCACAACAGGCCCGGAGGCCCTTGGGGTAGTAGGAGGTTAAGGCTCCCACTTTTTCTAGACAATCGGCACTTTATGTCAGCCGGGTTGTCAGCCCTGCGTGACGGCCGCCTTTACCCCAGAACAAGCGTCTGGTACTCATTTCCGTTAGAGGCTGAGTCGACCCCAGGGCCATAGTGCCGCCAGAGGGTTTGGGTCAGTTTAAAAATCCTGACCCCAACGGGACTTGAACCCTCGACCCTCCGGCTTGTAGCTCAGTGCCTTAACCACTACGATACGGCGTGCGATATTTAAATTATATTGCATTTTTAAATGTATCATGTCCTCATATTTCAGGTTAATTTTATAATGAAGTTTTATTTTCACTTTGTTTTTATGAACGATAATTTTCTTAAAATCCAAAATTAAGAGCAGAATTTTTACAATCTTAAAATATATATTCATCAGCATCAAGGATTAGACCTGCTGGTCTGTTCCGATCTCATGTTAGAATTGGTCTATCCATCTTGTACTGGGTCTTCCAACATTTCTTTGTCCTAGTGGTTTGTAACGAAGGTAAAATATATGTTCTTATGTAAAATATGTAATGTGTAATCATGTCAAATTCTGAGTTATTAAATATGTTTCGAGAACAAATCAAGTAGGTTACAGCAAAAGATAATGCAAATATGAGGCTTTGTTATCAAGGAAGCTTTTCACAACGTCTCTTATGGAGTTCAGTATTAAAATGCCTATTAAAAAACTGAATTATTAACATTTTAAGATTTTATATCTAAACAAAAATTGAGGACATTTAAATTATTATTCCTCTAATCGTGAAAGTTTTAAATTTATTCAATTTTGTATCCTTACATTAACACTTCAACTAATTTAAGTGTTATGCTTAAATAAAAAAAACTTCCTTAATTCATGGAATTAGAGCTTATGTTCAGCAATCAACATTCTCTTCCTTGCTTAGGAAAAAAAATGCGCACATAATTTCGAACGTATTTATACTATGAGCGGAAGCTAAGAAACCAGTAAAAATATAAAATATTTCGTTCAAGACGAGATTATTTTATTATGTTATTAAATTTTAAGTTTTTTAAACTAATCTAAATATGAAGATTAAAATTATTTAATTGGATGGAATTTAATAATTTTAAGAGATTTTTTTTGTGGTGTTTCATAAAAACGGCGTGTTTTTTTATTATTAATACCGGACACCATGCAGGGATAAATAAAAAAAATATGCAGAAATATGTGCAGAACGCTTATAATCATGCTCCATTATAGCACCTTATGAAAATATAACAACTTAATTACGGTAGTTAACTTTACTGACCATATTAAGACGGCGCCAAGGATAATTCAAGATCAAATTCTTGTCATTTTCATAATTCCAAAGGAATTTCTCAGAAAGTAGAATATAAATATAATAATGAAAATTATTTGTTGACGTATCATATTCTTAATGCTATTAGAACTATCATTACCATCATCATCATCATCATTATAGTATTCAAGTATTTAGGCCATTTGTTGACCTGTTTCGGCTCAAAAGAAACACCAAACAAAAGTCTTTTGAGTGGACGTCCTAGTCTTCTTCTATTATAACTATTAAATACAAAATTATCGATTAAAGATTTAATGTTGGCGGATCCGTGGCGCAAGCGGTTAGACTCTCGTCTCTCACTGCTTGGATCTCGAGATCGAGTCTCAGTCACTCCTTGTGGATTTCGTGATGCCACAAATTTCATTCCATTCATTCATATCCACCTCCCTTATCCATTTAATTTATCCGCCCCTGTGGCGGTGTGTCAGGCGTGATCGGTCGATACCCTTGACATTCACAGACTTATATATATTATATACACACAGACACACACACACGAGGCTTCAACTCATTTCATCCCTGGATCCGACCATGATTTGGACAGGAGTTGAGGATATATTTATTTATAAAGGCCTACTTACTTACTCACTGGCACTATCAAACCCGTAGGTTCATGGCCGCGCGGACATAAGCTTTCCATGCATCCCTATCCTGACCTAATGCTTTCCAATCATTCCCTGTATAATCTACTTCCTTCAAATCATAGTTAATGTTGTTCTCCCACCTCATTCTTGGTCTACCAATGGGGCGTTTTCCCTCTCGCTTTCCTACAAGAAGCTTCCATGTAAGTCTTTCATTCCCAATACGCGCTGAATGTCCTGCCCATCGCAGTCTACGAGACTTAATTGTTCTTATTATATCTGGCTTCCTATAAAGACCATGTAGTTCTTTGTTATGTAGTCTTCTCCATTCACCTGTCTGTTCATCTCTCTTTGGTCCAAAAATTTTCCTAAGAACTTTATTCTCAAAAACTCGTAATCTCATTTGCTCCCTTAAAGTAAGAGTCCATGTTTCGCATCCATACAATATAACTGGTAAAATAATAGTTTTATGTATTTTCAGTTTAACGTTTTTTGAAAGGACTTGGGACATCAAAAGTCTCTGCAATGCATAATAGCACCCATTTCCACAATTGACCCTATGTTTAATTTCTTTGTGCATCTCATTCTTGTTTGTGATTATTGTTCCTAGGTATTTGAATTCAGCCACTTCCTCAAAATTTCCCTCATTTGTCATTAGCTGTCCATTTCCATTATATAATGTATTTCTACGATTTATAAAGGCTAAATGTTAAAATTAAGTTGTCAATAAAATGACAGACCCTTACAAATACGTAATGAAAATTTAGATTTAAGATCATTTTCCGCATTAATCGGAATAGTATTACAAATAAAAGCGTACAAACTAATTATTTATATAAAATATATTTGTTTTGAAGTACGTTATATATTTCCATTTCTTCCATCCTATGATTCTCGCTGTCCTCTAGGGGTTTCTTAACCAATATAATTTAGATCCGCTTATTTCCCTACAGATATCGTAAATGATATGTGGTTGGCATATCGCCTCCAGAGACATCTAGTAGGAAAGTAAGGTATTACTTGGACGGTTGAATGCCGGTTAAATTTTGTTCACCGCCCTATATTTTTTATTCTTGATGATTTTTTAGAAGCCTGGAAATCTTCAGACTCGGGATCCAGGGCTTAAAGTCCCTCCCGAAGGACACGTTCCTTGGATTTTTCCATCCTAAAAATCCATCGACTTCGACAGGTTTGATCCCGCGACCCTCCGGACTAGAGGCAAGGAACATAACCACTAGTCCATTGCGTCCGATTACTTTATATATTATTTTATTCTCTTCTTCTTCTTCTTCTTCTTCTTCTTCGGCTTTCCCCCATTTATAGGTTTGCCGTCTTCAGTTTCCATTTATCTCTATCATTCCAATCTCCCTCTTCCAAATTCCTATCATCCATTATAGTTCTGACGTAGGTTTTCCATTTCCATCTTGGTCTGCCACGTTTATTTCTTCCAGGTGGTGACCATTGGTATATATATATTTTTGTCATCTTTCATTTTCCATTCTTTGTACATGGCCATACCATTTAAGCGTTTGATTTTCAATCCTCTTAACAACCGATGTGGTGACATTCATTTCTCTCCAAAGGAATTCATTTCTTATTTTATCCTGTCTTGTTTTTTGTAGACTTCTTCTAAAATAATCAAATTCGACTGTTCTAATTTTATATTTTTGTACTTCCGCCAAATACCAAGTTTCACTTCCATATGACAAAATATTCTGTATTACGCTTTCATAAATTTTCATTTTAGTTTCCTTTGTGATATTTCTGTTCCATATTATTCCATGTAATTTTTAGTTGCTATTATTTTATTTACTAGTAATATATTTATATCCAAAATGAGTAAATAAAATAATGCAATTGAATAAAATGACAAATATTGAGGAACGAATAGTCCATCGAGGGGAGAGTAACCACAAAGATGCAGAATGTAAACATTTAGATCTACTTTGATCGTGATAAAATAAAGGTCAAAGAAGCAATGATGGTAAAAATTTAGATAGGTTAATTGTGAACCAAGATAAACTGTAGATTCCATTCCATAGTAATTCTGCCCGAGGGCAAGTCTTTCACTGCAATCATAGCATTTTCATGCTATGCTTTTGCAGCTTTACTAGGGAATTACAGGTGTGGTAGTTTCCTGTTGCTTTCCACACCGGTGAAGGACGATGGTGATAATGATAAGGATGATTATGATGGCCGGATGATTTACGGGGACCGCTGGGCCCTAAGCGTCCTGACATTTGTCTTACAGGTGAGGAAAAACCCCGAAAAAACTTCACCAAGGAGCCTGTCCCGACCGGGAATCGAACTCGGACACGTTGCGTGACAAGGCAGAAACTGTAGATAATTAACTAAAATGTTTAATTCCAACAAATAAAAAGATTCTTCGATTTTTCTTGTAATTATTGTTTATACTCGCTTTAAATCTGAAGTTAGATCGGTCTATTTATTTTATGATGCTAAGAAATGGTGAATATGGTGAAACAGATCCTGGAAATGAAATTTCATCGCATCATTTTGCCTGACAACCGAGGAAATCCAGAAGAAAAAACTGGTTGGTTTGCATCGTCGTGGTTTGAATCTAGTACTTTACGATTACCAGTCACAAAACTGCTGTTTGCGCTATATTGCTTTGTACAGGTAATATATTGCAAAATCTTGAGTGTTTTAGTATTTGAATTAATGTTGCTTTACTTCATACCATTTTTTTCACTTCTCTAAAAATACATTAATTTAGATTATTAATCCACTTTCGCTAATATGTAACCTTTCAAAATTTTCAATTTTCTCGAGGATCTTACTTTTTTCTTAGGGTTGAAGTGAGTACCTTATTAACGGTATTCTTCAACAGCGCAGGCCATTAGCGTCGTAATTCAAATCTCGGTATGAGAAAGCTTATACATTTCAATTAGGGGGCCTTTAATTTAAGATTCAATGTTATTTTACTTATCGTTACGTTAATCTACGACATGGCTATATGACTTTATCTCCCTTCCAAAGGAAGCCACATTCAGGAACTTTACACCCTTAAACATCTATCGACTCCTGTCGGGTTTGAACCCACGATTCTCGAAATCAGAAACAAGTATGTTAAAATAAAATAAGTTAAAATATACCTTCTTAGGTAAAATCCGTCGTCCTCAACTTTTAAAATATGTAATCTTTATGCCTGTAAGCCTTTCAGAACATCCGTTGCAGTTTCAGCAGTTCTCTCTTCGCTACAACATTCAGTATGATGGTTGATGCTGCTGGTCCTAATGTGGTGTTGTCGTGATTACAAGAAAACTGAAAGGAATCCAAAGTATGTTAACCACTATTCCACTGCGTAGAACCGACTTTTTAACTTAGGAAGGAGATATAAGGCTTCTAAATAAAAGTAATTTAATATTTTTTAATTTCACCCTGTAGATATTCGTTATGAGAATTTATAAATTAAAATAGGTGTAAGAGGGTAATTTTAATTTTATTAATAAATTAAAACTTAATTTAGTAATTTAAATGTTGAAATAAAATTAGAAAAACCCCAATATTTGATTGTATAAAATGTATTACATTAATACATTGCCTTTCTATGTAACTCGGCTCTAATCTCAATTTCCAAATTTCAACTACCTAGTTTAGATCATTCATTTCGTTTTCACGACTTATAATCGCTTTTGATTTGGCCTTTATCTATTTTCACTTAATTTTCTTCAAAAAAATTTCAAGAAATAAAATTAAAATTAAAAACTTTAAAAAAATTAAAATGTTCCAGGAAATTGTCAAACATGAAATAAATAGGATATTACTATGCGAGGTTGGGACGTGGTTTTTACAGAATCGAGGAAAATATTAAAAAGCCGAGCGATAGCGAGTTTTTAATTTCCGAGATTCTGTAAAACACTTCACAAATGTCCGTTGTACATTATTATTTTTTTTGCACGATGGTGTTTTCAAAATAATAAATAATAGTAAAATAATAACATATTTGTTAGAAATATTTGCGTTCATTATAAACAATAGATTAGCGTTAACAGTGTGGGCAATGTTTATTAGTTGAAACAACAAGGGAGCGTGAGACCAATTAGTGTAAAATAACAGGAGGCCGTTAAACCATTTAGTGACAAAATGGTGGCAAGTACGTATTTATTGTTTTATATTGTTTCAAATAAATTTCAGTTGATTTAAAATGCAATGATTTGTTTCGTATAATGTATATTAACGCTACCTTTTCGATATTTTTTGTATATACAATTGTATGTAGTATATATGACAGATGATGACAGATAGACAGATGGAAAGCTCTGCGGTCATCACTTAAGTGTTGGCGGTGAGCGATCCCCGGGTTCCTGTAAAATACATTAGCCCCGGTTTAAATTTTGAATTCAAATTTAAAGTTAATTAGCAGAGTGAAGTCGGAAGCGGACCTTTTGGGGTTCTATTCCAGCATTTGCTCTTTGGATTGAGGGAAACCGTTTAAAACCTCAATCGGAATAGTAGATCACGCGGGATCTTGCCAAGTTTGGCTTTCGGATGACTCTACATTGGGAGGGCATACAGGCTTCTCTTTATTTAAATATAATGTGCGTACATTTCAGATTGTTACAATTATTCATACAATTATGGTAACGTGCATTATTTTTTTTTAATCTTCAGTTGTTGCTGTTACCTGTAGTTATGTAGTATATATAGAGGGCAGTGGCTTTACTTCCCACAAACGTGTTTGTAATATGTAATATTACAGTATATTTATTTTATTATAGTAGGCCTATATTTATTTAGGTTGGCAACCCCGAAATGTAGGAAGTTGAACTTTCAATCATGGTCGCCATTGCTGTAAGTACAACAAAACGCACTATCGCGCAAAGTTATCTAAAAAGTAAAATACATATTGAGGAAGTAAGCAATGACAAATAGATAGCCAACTGGGCGTAAGAATGATTACAAGAAAACTGAAAAGAATCCAAAGAGCCCATCGCATCTCTCATAGTATCTAAATTGCAAATGCTTTATCAAGCCAGTATAATATTATAGCATAATACTGTCCTGAAGTATATAGTGTAATGTTATTGAACTTGCTTCGATAATGGGATGGTTGAACTTCGAGTGAATCACTGACCTAAGGCATTTCCATGTAGATGGAATGTTGCATGGAATCTTCATGAGTGTCAGGGTCATTCTGTTAAGGTGGTAACCCTGATCTAACCATAAAATTAACTTGTGGGCAGTCGATAAACACATGGCGATGTTGTATCTGCCAAATCACCACGTGTGGTCTGCCGTGTTTATTACCATCGGCTTCAAGTTTCATGTCCACTCTCCAAAAATCTGCAAGCAATGTGAAATGTGATAGCTGATGCCTCACAACTTCTTGTCACGAAACCAATGCACCGTTATATAAAAAATAAACTAGTGAACTATTATTAGAATTTGTGGTTATGGTCAATCTTCCATTACATGGACAATAAGTTTTTTTTTTTCTCTCAATGCCACTAGGTTGTTTTTATGACATTTCTGACTTTCTCCCCTGGCATTGGCGGAATTGTAACCCATTTCTGAGGTTGGGGCACCTGGAAGGTGGAGTTACGTTACCTCGATATGTTGGGAGATAAATTATAATGAAGTGCCAGGAGAGTCCTTAACCTAAATTCCAGGCCAAGGGCGACCATAGGAATAATTACCTTTAAGGAAAAATTCACCGGGAATTGAACTCGGGACCTCACGAATTGTAGTCTTAATCTCTGGCTACTAGTCCATGAGTTACGACAAATATTTTATATGACCGTTAATAAAATCTGATAAATTAAAATTTCAGAGATGCGTTTCCTGAGGTCTGTATATGGATATTCTTTAAGAGGTTGGATAATAAACGAAAATATAAGGAATGAACTACAAATATATACCTTAAATGAAAAAAAAAAAATAGCATATTACGATGCAAGGTTGGGAAGTGGTATATACAGAATCGAGGAAAATGTTTAAAAATCGTGCGATAGCGACGTTTTTAATTTCCGAGATTCTATAAAACACTTGACAAACGTACATTGTACATTATTTTTTGCGCGGTGGTGTTTTCAAAATAATAAATAATAGTAAAATAATAACATCTTTGTTGGGAATATGTGCGTTCATTAAAAACAATTGAGTAACTTAACGTTGTGGGCAATGTTTATTAGTTGAAACAACAAGAGGCCTTGAGAACAATTATTGATAACATGGCCGCAAGTACGTATTTATTGTTTTGTATTATTTGAAATAAAGTTCAGTTAATTTAAAATGCAGTGATTCGTTTCGTATAAAGTATATTAAACACTACCTTTTTGATATTTTTTTTGTATATACATTGTACGTAGTACATAGAGGGCAGTGGTTTTATTTCCCGCACGTGGGTGTAAATGTAATATTACAGTATAGTTATTTAGGTAGACTGTCCACCGCTGTGGTCTCGAGGTAGCGTGCTGCCTTGTCACGCAGCGGGCCCGGGTTCGATCCCCGGTCGGGGCAGTTTTTCTGGGTGAGGTTTTTATCGGGTTTTTTTCTCACCTGTAAGACAAATGTCAGGAAAACTTTAAGGCCCAACGGTCCCCGAAATCATTTGGCCATCATCATTCTTATCATCATCATCATTCTTATCATCATCCTTCAGCGGTGTGGAAAGCAACGGGAAGCTACTACACCTACAATTCCCTAGTAAAGAGTGAAGGACCTGCCCTCGGGCAGAATTACTATGGGTGGATCAAGAAATGTAGGAAGTTGAACTTTCAATCATGGTCGCCATTGCTGTAAGTACGACAAAACGCACTATCGCGCAAAAAAGTAATTGTTATCAACACATTGCAAGAGCGCATTAAAATCTCAAGACATGTAGGGAGACTGCGGAATGGATACCTACCACATGTTAAAATGGGGAACAGAACGGGCCAATAGTCCCCATACTCTGATGATGAATTTTGATACACTCGTAGAAGAAGCAATGCATATTCATCATCAGCATCACTACATCCCAATTCAGATTTCTGTTTCCCTCGTAACTTTTATCCTGTCTTCTCTGCCTTCACAACCAGGCACCATCTCTTAATTCTACTCTTCCTCAAATCTTCCATAATCTCATTCATTCGTCCATCTCAAACTTTGGTTATTAACACTTTTACCGTCTTTAGGTTTGCACACTATAGCTTTCTTAGGAATCTCATTCATGGTAATTCTTTGAACGCACTCTGCCCAACTCGGAAGTTAAACTTTTAACTGAGGTACCGGTCGTGTCAGTTATGTGAGGTGATGGTACCGACCCTTTTGAGGTCACGATCTTCTCTTTTGGTGCTTGTATGTATATGTGTATGTGTGTGTGTGTGTGTGTGTGTGTGTGTGTGTGTGTGTGTGTGTGTGTGTGTGTGTGTGTGTGTGTGTGTGTGTGTGTGTGTGTGTGTGTGTGTGTGTGTGTGTGTGTGTGTGTGTGTGTGTGTGTGTTTTGTAATTTTGTGCTCCTAAATAAAGTTGTCCTCTCTTAGCTTTTCTTGTTATTTTACGAGAGTGTAATTTTCAAGAGTGACGAGAAAGAAGCTTAAGCATTTCGGCCTTATGTGTGAGTGTAGTATTAGAGTATGGTGTTCATTTGTGTTCTATATTTTAGTGTAGTGTGTACTTGTGTATTGCCTATGGCTTGTATCAGTCTATTGTTATGTATTTCATAAATATCTTGTTGATTACGAACTGATTTTCTAATGTGGTCTTTTATATATGAAATTTCTGTTATGTCATGTAATAATGGTGAATGTAGTATTAGAGTATGGTGTTCATTGGTGTTCTATATTTTAATGTAGTGTGTACTTGTGTATTGTCTATGGTTTGTATCAGTCTATTATGTATTTCATAAATCTCTTGTTGCTTACGTACTGATTTTCTAATGTGGTCTTTTATATATGAAATTTCAGTTATGTCATGTAATAATGGTGAGTGTAGTATTAGAGTATGGTGTTCTATATTTTAATGTAGTGTGTACTTGTGTATTGCCTATGGTTTGTATCAGTCTATTGTTATGTATTTCATAAATCTCTTGTTGCTTACGTACTGATTTTCTAATGTGGTATTTTATATATGAAATTTCAGTTATGTCATGTAATAATGGGATTTGAGTTTGTCTGTCAGCACGAAAGATTGTTCTTAAGACTTTATTCTGAAATATTTGAAGAGTTTGAATATGAGTTCTTGTTGCGTGTCCCCAGGCTGGACTAGCATTTGTCATGAGCGTTCTGATTTGTGTTTTATATAGATTTGTTTTATGGTTTGTTGTAAGTGTGTGTGAAGTGAGTAGAGGATAAATATGTGAAATTCTTAATAGTGCTTTGTTCCTTAGTTGTTTTATGTGTTGGTTCAATGTCAGTTTTCTGTTAAGTGTAACGCCTAGGTTTTTAATAACTGAGGTAATAATATAATATCAAGGTTATATAATTAATACAGTAAAACTTGTTTAATCCGGAACGTGAATAATGCGAACATATGTCCAATGTGAACAAATGTATTGGTCCCGGCGAAATAATAGTAATTTTACATGTAGTTATTTTAAATAAAACGGAATCTGTCCAACGCGGAAACGGAAGAATATTTATATAAAATTCATGAAAAAAGATATATGAAGCGGAAAGACAGAGAGAGAAATAAATTAGTTTCTATTTTATTGAATGCCCGTTAGGCCAAAAAACAATAAGGAATTATTCCTGCCGCCGGGTGAATTCTACCTGTACCTGAAATTTTCTTTCGGCCTCACCGCACACTCGTTATGCGAAATACAGATGCTGTACTCTCTTACAAATAACTATTGCACTGTAAAATCTTAAATTAATTTAAGTTCTGATACCGATCTTTTACGGGTAGCATTGTGAATTTACGGAATAAAGATGGCTAAAACGTATAGATAGCAGACAATTAAAACCTTGTAACTCCATTTTGGTAAATTTTGCAGGAGAATCAAATAACTGATTTAAATAATTATGAAAATTGATACAACAATAGTTCCCACATATTTTACTACAGAATACAAGTAAAGTTATTAATAAATTTGAAGTCCATGTTCTCAACAGGTTATGCATCACATATGTCTGTGCTGGCTCCTGGAGTTACGTGGTTTTCAATGACAGGTGGAGTTTACGAGGTTTTCATTGTCTACCGTCGGTGTGTTCCATTGTCATTAAACGAAAAAAAGTGGAAGTGATTGAAGAAAAAAAACTCTCAGTGCGCGAAATAATGACTAAATTTAAATGTGGAAAAACTTAAGTTCATGAGATTTTAAAACACAAAGAAAAAATAATGAATGAATGAATGAATGCAAGAAAATGGTCAAAAGAAGAGAAAGCTAAAAAGAAAAAAAATAGGAAAATAAAGAAATCAACGAAATAGTGTGGGAGTGTTTTACAAGTGCACGATCAAAACATCTCCAAATTTCCTGACCGATGCTCTAGCTGTTGCTAAATCCTTAGGGAATAACAATTTCAAGGCATCTTCAGGTTGGCTGGACAGTTTTAAAAGACGACACAAAGTAGTGTTGAATGAAATTTGCGGGGAATCAAAGGTTGTGGACGAAAGTATAGTTAGTGAGCGGAAACCGAAACCGCATACTTTAATTTCAGGATGCGCGCCTAAGAGACATTTTAAACGCTGACGAAACGGGGCTGTTTTTTTTTCACTTTTCAGCGGCAGCGGAACTAAAATTAATCCAAGGTACGTAAAAAGACATATACGGTACTCTATAATCTAAAATTATTAATAAGTTTTAGTTTTTTATAATGCGGAATTTTGTTCAATGCTGGAAAAAAATTAGTCCCATGCGATTCCGGTTTGACCAAGTTTTACTGTATAGTTCACTTCACTGTTATATCTAATGTACCATTCTCCCTTATCAATATTGGACTAATAATTTGAAATGTCCGTGGTCTTGACACTATAGTTTGTGACATTGTCCATATTTCATTACTAAAAACAAGATAGGTTTTACAAGTGTTCTGTAATTTTGCATTTTATTTCATTAATAAGAAGTTTTGATATAAAATGCATTGAAACTCGGAAATAAGATATTGTCATTCAATATTCTCCTAATGAGTTATTCAGTGATATCATTAGGGAGCTAAGATACCTATGTGAACTTTTTTTTAAATTTCTAATAATGTATCCTGTTTTATTTGCATTGAATATTCAATTATATAAAAATTATGCATCATTATATTATTTTTACAACGTATGTAGAACTTCTTAAAATACGCCGTGTCCCATTCAAATCTCCCACATTTTAATTAATCATAACTCTCAAAGTATGCGAATTTGTGAAATGAGGTTCGTATTAAATGAAAGATAAACTCAAAGAATGTTTGTTTTCATTGTTGCAGTTAATTCATTTGTCGCATGTTGGACAATAATGACATAAAACAAAATGGCGACTCCTCAGCAAAGAGCACAAATTGTTTTCTGGTATGCAGAGACGAAGTCAATAACTGTGCAGTATACCAAGACATGTTGGAACAGTTCTTGTACCCCCAAGTAGCTGATCTGCAACCCCAAGTAATCTTTCAGCAAGATAGAGCTCCACCACACTGGAGCCTGGATGTTCGGAATTCACTCAAAGAACCCTTCCCAGATAGGTGGATTGGACGCTGACCACCACGTTCGCCAGACGTCACTCCAGTGAACTTCTTCCTCTGGGGGTATGTAAAAGACCGTGTGTTTGCTACTCCAGTACAAGATCTCCATGATTTACGGATCCGTATCCTTGACACAATTTCAACAGTACGAATGGACACGATGGAACAGAACGTGGCACAAAATCGAATACAGACTTTATATTGTTCGTGCTACTAATGGTGCACATATAGAAGTGTTTTAGTGTGTGGCAATGAAAATTCTTTGAGTTTCTATTTCGTTTAATACCGGCCTCATTTCATAATTCCGCATACTTCGTTAGTTATGATTAATTAAAATGTGGGATATTTGAAAGGGGCACCCTGTATACTGCCATTAGGAAAAATATGAAAGAAAATGAGAGGCAGTATGACGTTTAAACTTCCAGTATAGTAATGGAAGAGTACGAATATAAGAGCAACTTTTTGGATATTACGGAGGCATTCAAAATCTATCGATAAAGTGGTATTTTGTTACAGTTAGGCTTCTTAGAGAATTTAGGATTTATGTAATTCTGCCTACCTTATTTTCCTTTCTTAATTGTATTATATATTTAGGGATAAATCGCTTTCCTCTAAGAAATTATATTGATCTGTCATTCATACTGTGGGAGCTGTGCAGGTATCTCATTTTATTTTATACCAGATTGTACCAGAATCCAGAATTTGGGTGACTTTTGTTGATTTAAACTGTCTACAGATCTACTTATCAATTCCTCAAATCGTAAGTTGTGCGAGAATGGAAGATGTTTTTCGAATCGAGCAGCACCTGCATGGTATCTATTATAAAAATAATTTGTTCGAGGAATATATGATTTTGGGAAATTAAATATTTTGGAAAAATGGATTCAGATGACTGTACGGGAATAACTTCTAGCTCATAGTAAGTATGAAGCTGGAAGGCAATAAACCTCACGTAATGCAGACCTGCATTAGGCTTATATCTATCATAAAATAATCTGTTCGAGAAATAAAATGACTTTCAGAAATTAATGAATTTATAAGAATGGGTCCACCGCTGTGGTCTCGAGGTAAAGTCCTGCCCTGTCATGCAGCGGGCCCGGGTTCGATTCCCGGTCAGGACAAACTTCCTAGGTGAGGATTTTTCGGGGTTTTCCTTCATTTGTAAGACAAATGTCAGGAAGCTTCAAGGTCCAAAAGGTCTCCGAACATCACATGCCATCGTAATCATCTCACGCTGTGGAAAGTAACGGGAAGATACAACACGTATAATTTCCTAGTAAAGCTGTAAAGCATAGCATGAAAATGCTATGATTGCAGTGAAAGACCTGCCCTAGGGCAGAACACTATAGAATAGAAGAATGGATTCGATGAAGGTACGGAGATTATTATCTGTATGTGTGTGAAGCTGGAAGGTAATGAAGTTCGTGTAATGTGCTGTTGAAGGTGTAAAATGCAGCATGTCTGCCAGTAGCTACCTCTGACATGGTGTACTGGACTCTCATTAGCAGAAATGTGGTCAGTAAAGCCTACAGCAAGGTTGAGAAGGGGGTCCCACCTCTGATTACATCAGCAAACTGGTCCAACCTCTTCACAAACTGTTAGAACTGTACTTTTTGTTCACGTGATATATCTTTAAAATTGCATATTGTTTCCTCTGAGAATAATTTTCTTGAATTTAAAATCTCTTTCGTCAAAACGCTGATACACAAAAAAATATCGATTGACACATATTTTATGTGTGTGATTTTGTTTTTGAATTTGGATATTATGCAAAGTAAGAACAATTTTCTCCTTCATTTATTGAATTTCTAGATGTTATTAAAAACAAATATGGAAACCTGTTCGACGGGAAGTACACATCAAAAATGTTATTCTTTTAATTTAACAGGTGATAATGTACCAAAAATACATTTATACAACATGGAAAATAATGTGTTGTGTTTTCATAAGTAATGCCACGAGTGATTTCCAAATTATCGTTAAATTCACGACTCACGAAGTGAGGAGTGAATTTATCTAGAGAATTTGGAAATCAAGAGTGGCATTTGTTAGGACTATTTAACGAATAAAATTAAACAATTTACTCACAAATCATTATTTAAATATAGTTATTTTAAAATATTTATATATTTAATGTAAACCGTGATGTTTGAAAACAAATGAGAAACGATTGGTACGCTTCATTTGCTTCTTTTGTTCGTCACTGCAACCAGATCATATTATTTATTGCCAAAGGAACGCAATATTGTAAGAATGCACTCTAGTGGAGAAAAAATGAAACACATCAAACTATATTAATTCATTTCTGATTTCCTATGATGTAAATATGATAATTATATTTTTGTGGAATATTATTACCTGGGAAAACATACATTTAAGAAAGTGCAAACAGTAGTTTTTTTTGGTGGTATAATCAATTGCTATGTTTTTATATTAACTCCCGCATGCGCTATGTGTTGACATTCATGCACTATATATACAATCTTGGTAGCGCATTTCTGAGAGAATCAGTCACTGCAAAAGAATGCTATGACCTATTCAGAATGTTAAAAAGGAGCTTCTTTCTTTATTATTATAAACTTTAGTTGGTAAATTCTAGGCGAAACACGACTGTGATTGGTTGTAAATAAAAAATCATTGAAATGTGATTGATCATTGACTCCCATTTGGGGCATGAGTTAAATAGTCAATGAAATTTGTCTAGTTAATATCTGCTTTGCCAGATCTGTTTACTGTTATAATTTTAATATTCCCTAATCATTATTATTATTATTATTATTATTATTATTATTATTATTATTATTATTATATAGCGTACTGCTATACCATTAAATGACTCGCTTTAAATGTTAACGCCAGAAAATAATATTTTACGGAAATCAGCTCATTTTTGACAATCCTTATCCATGTTAGACGGTCTTTCAAATTCCTAACGAAGTAACAGAGTAGATTATTTAGGACATAGCGCTAGAGATGTACAGTATTCTGCATTCTAATTATTTTCAATTCAGTTCAACTTATTAATTTAAACACGTTATGATCTGTGAAGATCTGGAGTACGGAATTCCTAAAAAGTTATTTAGACTCATAGGAATGTGTCTAAATAGTACAAAGAGTAGGATGCGTGTAGGTAAACTGTTCTCCAATACTTTTGAAATTCACAAAGGGTTAATGCAGGGAGATGCAATATCTCCTCTATTATTCAGTTATATATTAGAGCATGCCATCAAATCTTTGGAGAATTAAGAAGGCCTACAACTCAATGGTGTTAATAGGCTGTTAGTTTATGCTGACTATTTAATTCATGCCCCAAATGGGAGTCAATGACCAATCACGTTTCAATGATTTCTGTTTTACAACCAATCACAGTCGTGTTTCGCCAAATATTTATCAATATTAAATTTACCACATTAAAGAAAGCTCTTTCGTTTTAATATTCTGAACAGGTCTGACCATTATTTTGCAGTGATCGACTCTGTAAGAAATACGGCTACCAGATTGTATATATAGTGCATAGATGTCAACACATAGCGGTTGCAGGAGTTAATATAAAAACATTTGTAGCAATTGATTATACCACCAAAAAAAAAAAAACACAGTTTGCACTTTCTTAAATGCATTTTTTCCCAGGTAATAATCCAGAAAAATATAATTGTCATATTTACATCATACGACATCAGAAATGAATTAATATACAGTTTGATGTATTTCATTTTTCTCCACTAGAGAGCATTCTTATAATATTGCGTTCCTTTGGCAATAAATAGTATGATCTGGTTGCTGTGATAAACAAAAGAAGCAGATGAAGCGTACCAATCATTTCTCATTTGTTTTCAAACATCGCCGTTTACATTAAATATATAAGTATTTTAAAATAACTATAGTTAAATAATGATTTGTGAGTAAACAGCTTAATTTTATTCGTTAAATAGTCCTAACAAATTCCACTCTTGATTTCCAAATTCTCTTGATAAATTCACTTCTCACTTCGTGAGTCGTGAATTTATCGATAATTTGGAAATTACTCGTGGCATTACTTATGATGATGTATTATTGAGCGATAACAAGGAGATACTAAGGGACAACACGCATGCTCTATTGAGTAACACTAAAAAATTGGGACTGGCAGTAAACATCAATAAAACTTAATATATGTCCACACATAGAAATGCGCTATATAATGGAAATGGACAACTAATGACAAATGAAGGAAATGTTGAAGAAGTGGCCGATTTCAAGTATCTAGGAACAATAGTTACAAATAGGAATGAGATGCACAAAGAAATTAAACATAGGCTCAATTCTGGAAATGCGTGCTATTATGCAACACATGGACTCTTGTCCCAACTCCTTTCAAAAAACGTTAAACTGAAAATATATAAAAACAGTTATTTTCCCAATTAGAATATATGGATGTGAAATGTGGACTCTTACTTTAAGGGAGGAAAGAAGATTACGAATATTTGAGAATAAAATTCTTAGGAAAATGTTTGGGCCGAAAAGAGATAAACAGACAGGTGAATGAAGAAAACTACATAATAGTGAGCTACATAATATGTATAGGAAGCCAGATATAATAAGAACAGTTAAGTCTCATAGACTGCGATGGGTAGGACATGTTGCACGTATGGGGATGAAAGAGGTGCATGGAAGCTTCTTGTAGGAAAACCAGAAGCAAAACGCCCAGTCGGAAGACCAACAATGAGGTGGGAGAATAACATTTTCCATGATCTGAGGGAATTAGATTATACAGGTGGTGAGTGAAGAGCATTAGCTCAGGAGAGGAATATATGAAGAGCTTATGTCCGCGCGGCTATAAACCTACGGGTTCAATAGAGCCAGTGAATTAATTATGTTCTATCTCTTAGGTTAATAGTATTATTTTTATTTAATTTAGGATACTGTATTACAAAAACCAGAGGCGATTTCGGTAAAGTCCATCATGTTAATGATAAATCTACTCTTTTTAATTTACTTGAAAAAAATTATATGATTATTTAATATATATATATTAGATGATAAGTATCTGAAACAAGTTTAACGTTTTAAAATAAATAAGATATCAAATGATGTGTGGAACAATTAAAATATTACTGAAAACAAGAAGAATATACACAAAAATTAAAATACATAAAGCAATAAATAGCAGTGCCGACTTTAACATACGGCAGCGAGTTCTGGACAATAAGGAAACATGAATTATAGCCACATTGAGTGTCAGAAATATACAGAGTGTAACAGGACCTCACCGACAAAATGATAGGGATGATAGGCCATGCAGAGAGGATCATTTTTTGTGAAGAAACATATAGTCGCAAACACGTCGTTTATGAGTTACGCGCAGATAAAGGTGTTCACTCATAAGGGTCGGAATTGAATACAAACAATTGTACACGTATAATTTTATTGAAAAAGGCATTTTTTTTTACAATAAGCGTTCAAACAGTCGACCCTGTGCCTCATTGCATGTTTGATAACGTCGCAGCAACGATCTACCAGCACGGCCGATGATGGCAGGATTCTTTTTGACGTCGTCACAACACTTATTGTTTCAAAACTTATTGTAAATTTTTTTTTTCAATAAAACGATACGTGTACAATTGTTTTAATTCAATTCCGGCCCTTCCGAAAGTGAACACCTTCATCTGCGCATAACTCATAAACGACGTGTTTGCGACTATATGTTCCTTCACAAAAAATGATACTCTCTGCATGGCCTATCATCCCTATTATTTTGTCGGTGAGGTCCGTTACACTCTGTATAATATTAGATAAAATATAGAAAGTTATATAAAATATAAAAAGAATAAATTAGAAATTAGAATAATTTGCAATAAATGGAAAATATATGAATATAGACAAAAATTTAAGGAACATTCGGAAGCAATGGACGATAGGAGAATACCGAAAATAATTATCATATAAACCAAGAGGACGAGGAAAACCTGGACGACCAAGATAGAGATGGAATGAGGCGGGAACAGACCATTCGGTCTGAACGATGAAATTAAGAATATATATAATTTTTGGAATTATTTATATTTACCTATTTTTATAGCAACCTCAGTGTTCTGGGGGTTAGTTTCTTGCTTCTAGTCCCGAGGTTCGAGGGTTCAATCCCAATTGGCTTGATAAATTTTCAGAATGCAAAACCCAAGGGACAAGTCCACCGGGAGAGACGTCAAGCCGTGAGTTCAGATTCTGAAGAATTTCGGGTTCGTAAAAAACCTTACACCGAAATTAATGCATCTGAGAAAAATTTAATCGGCCTTCCCCATCCAAGAAATACCTTAGTTGCCTACTAAATGTTTTCTTGAGGCGACTTCCTAACCACATGTCACTCACCGACATCTATAGCGACATTTTTAGCAATTTTCATTGCGATAAATATCCCCCTATACTAAAAATTGGGCGGCACAGAAGTAACAACATGAATACATGAAGTCATTACTAGCACTTAATTATTTTGTTAATTACTGAAGCAATCAAGCGGTAAGAACACACACTACAAGATAGATTGTGTGCCAAAATAATGACTAGCAATGTTATTGTACAACCGCAATACCATTAAATTCTTTCTCACCAGGCAATCGTCCACATAAGGACAGAACACTAATGAATACCCTTTGTTAAATTATTATCGCTAGGGTTTGGATTTTAGGTGCGCGCCTTTATTAGAGCTCTCTGAAATCTAATGAGTGAGATGTCTAAAATTGAGAATGAAGGCATATTTCCATATTCTTTATTTCCCCCTCTTTTATACTTTAGCCTTGTTTGCTCCTTTTGTGCCCATTCTGTTCATAATATCTCCCCCCCCTTTACTGACTGTTTGTGTTACTTTTATACAATATTTTTATATAGCGAATTCTGTCATTTAATTTACTTTACAATGGCCGATATATATTGAATTATTATTTATCATAAGTAATGCCACGAGAGATTTCCAAATTATCGATAAATTCACGACTCACAGGATCAAATAAAACCCTATAGGATTAAATAGAAATATTGATAAAATCCCCTTCCATCCTTACTTTTCTATTAAAGACACTTTCGGATTCTTAATTTTAATTATAGTGTTAGCAATCTTAACCTTAAAAGAACCTTACATTTTAGGAGATCCACTCACGAAGTGAGGCTTACTCTGCCTAAACCATAACAAATACACAAAATTAATGTTCACAGAACTGAATATCTCAAAAAACTCTACAAAAAAGTCCGCGACAGTATGTTTATCTCTTACGTATAACTCACAATAACCATTTTTGTCTTTCATTGATGCCAAGAAGATCGAGACAAGTACGTAGATTCCTGTGCAAGCATAGCAGCAAATAGCGGGTATTCTTTTACGGATAACTCACAATAACGAATTTTGTCTTACATCTCATTTATGCCAAGAAGATCGGGATGAGTAGATTCCCGGACAACGCCGGATAATCGGCACGGGATATCCAAAAATATAAATTTACAATTATTTTTTATTTTACTTATTCAACTAAACGTAAAAGCACATACATGTTATTTATTTAGGCGTAGCAGCGCACGCCGGGTATTAGCTAGTAGGAAATAAAATATCAGTTGATATTTTCTCAGTTCGCTTCAGTCTGTGAGTAAATTGCTTGTTGCGTAACAAGTTCAGTGGCTCTGTCTCAATTTCATCGAAGAGATGAAGTATGTATATGAACCTCTGTTTGTGATTCAGATATCACATTGGATGATGAACAAAAGAGAAACCGTATCTTACAAAACTTCATTACTTCGAAGCATGAATATTTTATACTTGACAAAAAAATCGTATTATTTCTTTACCTTATTGGAATTTCCCCATTTGTATGTACTTTTACATGTCTCACCTCACCGTGCTTTTCAGGGACACAACCTGTCTGGAGAGAATTTTAAACTCTAGAGCATACTTCTTCTCATTTAGGAATATTCCACAATACAGTGTTTCTCCTTCAACCCAAAGTGATTTGTCGCCAGAGGTTCCTGTCTAAAGCATCTTCTTCCCTCAAATCTCTAACTTCCATACTTATCTTCACTCCATTCATCCATTGTTCTCTAGGCCTGCCTCTTCCACTTCTTCCATTAGCTTTCCAATTAAGGATCTTCTTTGGTATTCTCTCTTCTTCCATTCTTATGAGGCACATACCATTTCAAACGTTTTTCTTCTATTTTTCCTAATGTTTTTTTCAACTTGCATAGTTTCCCTTATTGTGCTGTTTCTGACCTTATCCCTTCTTGAAATTCTTGTCGATCACCTCCAAAAATCAATTTCTACTGCTAACAGTTTGTTGGTTTGTTTTCTACTTACTGACCAGGTTTCGGACCCATATAATAAAATGTTTTGTAATAGAACTTGAAATATAGTTTTCTTCGTATCACTTAACTAAAATAGATCCTAAATATTTAAAATGTTTAACATTATGTATTCTTCCTGAATTACATATTAGCTCATCTGTTGTATCCAATGAAAGATATTCTGTTTTATTATAATTTATCTGTAATCTCCATTTTTTGTACTCTATCTCTAATTTCCTTAACATGAAAGATGCATCATCTGGATCTTGAGAAATCGCCACCTGATTGATCATCTGCGAATAGTAAATGGTGGAGGTATTAATTATCTTCTATTCGAATTCCCATATATTTGCAGTAACTTTACAAACTTTCACCAATTTTTTCGTACAATAATCCTTATATATTTTGAACAACGTTGGCGATAAGCAAGATCCTTGTAGTGGACCTTTTGATGTTTGGAATTTCTCTAGATCATACATTTATTTTAACCACACAAAAACATTGAGGGTCTCACCGAATGAGTGATCAGCTCAATGCCAGGGCCACTTCCGTAACAACACGAATATTTAATACAAGACACACTATTCACTCATACATTCACACTAAGCATGGTTAATATGTTGTGAATTGACTGTGATGGACAGATGGTGTTCTGGGACTATTTCAGCCTTAAAGTTTCTTGACAATTTGCCTTATATACTGTATGAGGAAAAAACCGAAAAATACACCTGATCCAGGAAACTTTTCTCGATCTGGATCTAATCCGGACCCGCTGGGTCTGAGGCAACAACATTACCACTAGATCACAACGGTGGACTAAGAAAATCCTTTGCTTTACTAACATTGTCATATTTTTTGTACATTTTAACTTTTAAAAAATAACTGTTCAGAGCTACAGAAGAAAGAGCACATTTCGTCCCCTTTTTTGGATTTTAGCATATTTTCCCTTTCTTTTTTATCATGAAAACTATGGCTTTTCAGGGCAAAGTGCCAGTCAGAGCAAAAATAGTAATCAATAATGAAATAATAGAACAGATAGCACACTTTAAATATCTTGGTTCAGATATAACATATAGCTATGATTGGGATATACATAATAAATTAAACCGATATCAAATGATGTGTGGCACCTTAAGAAGAACCCTCCGAAAGACTCGAAGAGAAACTCAGCTCAGGTTTTATAAAATTATGGCTGTTCCTGTTCTTTTATATGGATCTGAATCTTGGGTACTTACAAAAAAAAGATATATCACACATTCAAGCCACTGAAATGAAATTTTTAAGATATGTAAAAGGATGTACACGCATGGATAGATTACACAATGAATCAATAAGAAATGAACTGGAGATATTTTCAATAGTTGATAAACTAGAAGAGCAGAAATACCAATGGAAAGAACATTTAGACAGAATGGACAATACAAGATTACTCAAAATGATCAACACCTACAAACCACATGGGAAAAGATCTTTGGGACGGCCAAGAAACGATGGACTTGAGGCCGGAACAGGTCACATTGACCTAATCCTGGAAAGGAAGAACTAGAAGAAGAAGAAGAAAATTGCACCTAAAATCCTAACCCTAGTTATAATAATTACAGCATTGTTAGTTATTAGTTCAGCTAACTCGCCGAAAATAAATTTACGAAAAAGTCTACTGAAAAAGTTTCATAAGGTAATTGTATTTTTCAATTTAAAAATAAAACTGGCTGATTTCAAAATTTTTAAGTGACAGTATTACTTTTCTTATATGCTATGGTATCAATTTGTGTGAACCGCAATTTTACAAATGATTCATGCCGCCCACGTGAAAATGTCTCATTTATTTTGACAACGCGCTTAGAATAAATTGGGTAATTGAAATTCAACAAAGAATATCATGCAACCATATTCAGTGAGTAATGTTGACAACTATGTCCTTTAAATAACTTCTCACTGATTTTTATAACCACTTCTTAAAATATAGCCTAAGTAGTTTTATGATCTTCTGTCAGGATCAATACATTTATATTAAATGAGAAATCCATCTTTCTCACTACCTATAAGTTACAGATCGTTTGAAAGTATTTTTTTATATAATTTGTACATCCGTCTATATACCGTACATCTACATCTGAGATAGAATATCAGAGAGAAAGCAAATTGTAATTGTGGTATCAGCAGTAAAAGTGTTGAACATATATATTTGATTGTTTTTTATTTTTGCTCTTGAATAAAAGGTTTTAAATCACCTGCCTTAAATAATACCGACTTTTTAAGTAAACAACTCATTACGGAAGCGTTTTCGACAGAAAAGAACTATAAAGTTTTTTATGTAACTTATTATAAATAAAATTCATAAAAAAACTTTAGTTTTAGATAAAAATGTATAATTTATCACAACTTTGACACAAACTATGACCCTAATATACCTTAGCTGAAATAGGGTTTATAAATTTCGGATAATAATAATAATAATAATAATAATAATAATAATAATAATAATAATAATAATAATAATAACTAAGTCACTGGCACTATGGAACCCGTAGGTTCATGGTCGCGCGGACATAAGCTCTCCATATATCCCTATCCTGAGTCAATGTTTTCCAATCATCCCCTGTATAATCTACTTCCCTCAACAAAAAAAAATAATAATACATTCACATCTGTCCATATCCACATACGTGGAGTAAGGATTCTCCCTTGTGGGAATTACTTAAACATGCTATTTCCGCACAGATGTCAGCAAAGGACAAGGGTTAGCTCATCGCCTTAGAGAGACATACGATAAGCTATTAGGATATTACTTGGATGGGAAATATCGATTACATTTTATTCAGGGGATGTAATTTAGGCTTGAGGTTGTTTTACGATTCCAAAAATATACAGAGCCGGGATCTACGGCTTAAACTCCCTCCTGAAGGACTTGTCGTTTGTTTTTTTTTATCCATCGATCCAAACCGTGTTCGAACCCGCGATCCTCCGGACCACTGGCAAGGAACATAACCCCTAACCACCGAGGCCGATTGTACATCATGTAATATTCTATAAATATGTAAGTTTGATCAGGTGGGTAGGTAGATATATTTCATTTAATAACGCTATTTAACAGCTGGAGCACGCCATGGAGTAGTTTGTTAAGGCAATACGCTACAATCCGGGAAGTTGGGAGTTAAGTCCAGGTATGTTCAGGATTTTTAAACTATCCTAAACCTTCTGTCGGCCCTATGGCATTAGGATTGACTCACCTCTAAATGAAATGGTAAAAGACGCTTATTCTGGTGGTAAAGGTGGCCGTCTCTTAGGGCTGATAACCCGGATACCTTGTGCCAATTGTCTAGGAAGGTGGAAGCCTTAATCAACTACTACTCCAAAGACCACTGCAATGGAATCACTTTATTTATTTAATACCTAAGGTCATTAGAGTTGTGATTCAAGATGCACGTGAGAGAGTCGACAAATTTTGCTCAGAGTCTTGTTGTTTCAGACTTGAATTTATTTTTCTTGTCATCAATCTTCGACGTGAGCTCCAGAAGGATTCTTTTAAAATTAAGACGAAGATTAATAATTAAAGAAGGTTATTAAACTTTGTGCTTTGAAGTCTTTATGGTGATATTTATTAAGTTAATATTTTAGTTTATTTCACTATTAATAGTTATATATATGCTACAACTACAGTGTGTCCCAAATTGATATATACACTGTTTGAAACGTTATTTCTCAGCAACAAAATGAGACAGAAATACAATTTTTGTTGTGTATGATGCACAAGGCACTGGAAAAGCATAGCAACACGTTCATCGATCTTCATGTCTTTAAAAACAACAATGGCGGAGAGATTATCATTTGATGAACTAAGTGGATACTGAAGTGTTATTGGAAAGTGGAGAATGTTGTTTAAGTGCAACGACGTTGGATGGTTGAATTTGGGACACCACCACCAACAAGGGTAACAATAACAAGATTCCGAGACAAGTTTGAAGCCGATGGAACGGTGACTGCATGACTGCAACAGTGCTCTCGTTGTCAGTCGAACGTCTGTTTCTTCCGCACCGACCTTTCAACACATCTTGCACCGTTCCACCATCTTCAAACTTGTCTCGGATTCTTGTTATTGTTACCCTTGGTGGTGGTGATGTCCCAGATTCAACCATCGAACGTCGTTGCACTTCAACAACATTCTCCACTTTCCAATAACACTTCAGTATCCACTTCCGTTCATCGAATGATAATCTCGCCGCCATTGTTGTTTATAAGGACGTGAAGATCGATGAACGTGTTGCTATGCTTTTCCAGTGTCTTGTGGATCATACACAACAAAAATTGTATTTCTGTCTCATTTTGTTGCTGAGAAATAACGTTTCAAACAGTGTATATATCAATTTGGGACACACTGTATATTTTTGACATATTTGACAATGAAGGGAAATATATATATATATATATATATATCTTATATAGTCCCGGTCGACTTTGAACCCGCGAACCACGGAAAGTTAGCCGAGTATGGAAACCACTACTGTTAACGATTATAACTTATATTATTTTTATTTCTATGATTTTATTCAAAATTAATATATAATTGTGGAATATTCACCTGAAAGGTCCGTCTGCTGAACTTAATTAATCATTTAACTGTAGCGCTTTCGGGACTTGTCCCATCATCGGCAGGATTCAAAACTGGTGTTTCACTGAAGATCTGGTAGAGGGGGTTGCATGTATTGGGTTCGTTTTCGTTTATCAGGCTGTCGTTGTTGTGAGCTGCTTTCATGATTTCCATCTCTTCGAGTACGTTTAATTTCGCTGGATTATTTTCTCTGTGCATTACTGTTAGGGTGTTTTCAATATTTAACATGCGATGTCCTTCATGGATAACGTGTTTTGCATAACTTGATTTCCCTTCTGCGTGAATGAAGTCTCGAAAATGTTCTTTGAATCTGATGTTAAAACTCCTGTTTGTCCTTCCTATATAAAATTTGTTGCAGTCCTTACATGTCAGTTTATAAACTCCTTTGCTGTTGAAAATGTTATTTTCTTCAATGTTATTGTTTATTATGTTGTTTAATTTGTTATTGGTTCTGTATGATATTTTTACGTTTTTATCGGCTTTCTTTAGTGCATTGGCTAATTTTGTTGTTTCTTTTCCTGTGTATGTAAGTGTTATCCATGTTTTCTTCTTGTTGTCAGATTCTTTTTCTAGTTTAGTTATGTTGGTCAACGGAACACATCATGAATATTATAAAATATGATTTTATTGCTATTGATTATTTTATACTTATTTATCGTTTACATTTGTACGTACGAAGTGCACATTAGGAATGAAATTTCTATCTCCAAAGGGTATCATAAATTGTAAATCAAATAAGCTGAATTACAATACTGTATTTTGTATTATATTCACACCACATGAACTAAATTAATGTGCCTATATTAATAATAATAATAATACTTTATTTATTCTGGCAGAGTTAAGGCCATAAGGCCCTCTCTTCCACTCAACCAGCACAAATACAAATAAATATTCGACAAATATAGATATACACTGTACTAATTATAAACAGTTAAAGATACAATAAATGTAGCAATGTAAATGTCATGTACAAACAACATTTCATAGGGTAATAACAATAATGATACGATAATAATAATAATAGTAATAATAATAATAATAATAATAATAATAATAATAATACTTATATATTATACAGGTTAAACATAGACTACATACAAAATGACTCCATTATTATATAGGTATCTATAGAATATACACGTAGGAAACCTTTTTATTTGGAAAAAAATGTTCTGATAATTTTCAAATGTATGGACTTAAAGTTTGGTATAATCAAGAAACACTACAATTTTATAGAATATATTCTACACATTACCAGAAATGGTACAGTAAATTGAGTGAAAGTTTTTATCAACGAGCTGAATGTTTAATTTTTCTATTAACAGATTTTACAGAAATTCAAGCCTCACTAATCTTTATAAGATTTTCATGAATAAAAATGATAGCATAATTTTCCATAGAGACATTTGCTTGTAGACAGTATTTGTTTAATTGATATATGGAGATGATTACACTGGACAACAATGAAAATGTTCCTCTGCATATTTTAAGTGTTTTTGAATCATTTTTTACGCTTATTTCAAATATGTGACTATTTTTCTCCGAATGTCGACGGTTCAATAGTAATCACGATATTTGTTTTCGTTACTTTTTCAATTACAAGTATATGATTGGTTAATATTATTTTTCTCCAAATGAAACGGTTCGATCGCATCCATGCATCCATGTTTTCTTTGTTTATGGGACAGCCGAGCAACTGGCCAACACTAAATCCAACAAGCGTGACCTTAAAGAAACGAACTTGTTCCTGGAGAAAATAATGTTCTACATGAACCTCTTATTGACAGGAAGAAGATCTTACTACCACCTCTCCACATTAAATTGGGACTAGAAAAACAGTATATTAAAGTTTTGGATAAATCGTCAGATGCTTTGCAACATATTCGCTCTATGTTCTCACGTTTGTCTGATACAAAAAGTATTTGCTGGAGTTTTTACACGACCTCAAATAATACAGATGCTGGAGTCCGCAGAATTAGAACAAAAGATGACACCAGTTAAAAAAAGTGTATGGCAAGCATTTCATAATGTTGTGCATGGCTTCCTTGGAAACAAGAAGACTCCCAATTACCGAGAGTTGATTGAGAACTTGCTGAGTACATATCGTACATTAGGTTGCAGAATGGCAACTAAATTACATTACCTGCACTCACATTTGGATTTCTTTAGACCAAATTTGGGCGATATGAGTGAAGAACATGGAGAACGATTCCAACAGGAACTCAAAAACATGGAATCAAGATATCAGAGCAGGTAGGATATAAACATGATGGAGAGTTTGGAGTTTGGTGAAGGACAGTCCATAGCAACACAAAAGAAAAGGGCGGTCATAACTTCATTTTTAATAAATTTGATGGCCAAGTTAGTGATGCTGAAACAAAATCCCATTTCATATCATGAGATACAATATCAACATAAGCTAGCATTTATTTTATCTATATTTGTGGATACATTTTTGTATTATTTCCCACATTTTCAAATATATTAATTTTCCATAGAACTAATGCTATGTATGTGAAACTGACATTTTTGAACTTAGGGTGCCTGAATTATATAAGAACCATAAAAAACTGAAAGGAACAAAAAGTTCTTTTAAAGAATGGTTCATGTATTGAATACAATAATTTACATAGCACATTCTCATTCGTGTGGTCCATCATAGTGAAATATCTATCTGGAACTTCCAAAGCACTTTAATCCATTTTATAGCCGTAATGAAAATTGTAACCTTAACCTTTGATTTTTTGTTTGTACAGGTTAAGAATTATTTATTAGAATTCTATTTGGCGAGCTGGAACAATGGAACTCCATATTTCATAGTAAGCAAGCCCATTCACGAATCTAGTATTGAACGATGCCACACTTTACAATGATTTAGATCATATGCCAAAACATTTAACCTAGACATGTACTAAATCAATTCATATCCAAACATGGCTTCTGGGACTATCATAATATAACCATACTTTAACAAATTTATCATTCATTCAACCTTCAAAAAATAATTAATTTCTGGTGAGCCTTTGCTTGATTGCATCATTAGTAAGTAACAATGGTAGACACAATGGCACTTCTAATTGTAACAAAACTGACCTTCAATTCTTATTATGTTCATAAATTTTCTTTAAATAAATTTCTTATAAAAGCAGTAATAATTGGTATCAGTTGACAGGAGTACCTGCCCAACGATGACATAGTTTGGCACAGGAATGAAAAAAATCCTGTTCACCACGCCTAAACATGATGCCATATAAAGATTGTAGCTATAACATATTATAATTATTCGATATATGGCAATGTTGCGTCATTTGATGATCCATCACGGGCACCGACAGACAATTGCCAAGTTGCCAAGATTTGAGACCTTCCACACTGGTCATTCACAATTCACAGACAAGCCTTTTGTTAAATGCTAATCAGTGTTGGACTACGATTGAATTTTTATCTGGGATGAGATCATGTTTCCTAGGAATTGTACACGGATGAAATTAAATCAACTGATCGCTATTAATATATTTTTATAGGAGCTTAGAATGTCCTGCGTCAGTTTAAAAGCTTTATTGCATATTGATATAATTTTACCATTAATTTACAGCCAGGCCAGGGAACAGATTTAGACATGGATTTTTTTATTTTATATTTGTAATATATTGAATATCCTTTATCGATTTTAATTATAATGAGTTTTAAAAATATATAATTTTCGTATTATTAAACTTATTACAACAAGGAAAAGGGAATGGAATGCACACGTGGACGAAGCTCAAAGTACGAGGCTTATTAAAGCACCGAAGAACCTACGTCCTAGCGGATAAAGAGAAGTGGACAGACTCCTCAAGAGATGGAATGATTATTGACATAGTGTGTAAATAAACAGGCATATGCCTATAGAAAAGAAGACATTTTATTAAATTGGGTTAATATTTCAGTGTACTGGAACGTTTGAAGTTTAAAATCAAATCAATTAATTTTACGAATACAGTAAAAAAAATATTTGCATGAATATTAATTCCAAGAATGAGGTGGGAGAATAACATTAACCATGATTTGAGGAAAGTAGATTGTACAGGGGATGAATGGAAAACAATAGTTCAGGATAGTGATGTATGGAGAGCTTATGCGTGCGTGGTCATGAACCTACGGGTTCGATAGGGCCAGTGAAATAGTTATTTAATGAATATTATTTGTATTAACTACCTTAGCGGCACTATCAAATCGGGAGATTCATAGTCCTACGGATATACCTCCCCATATGATTATCCTAAGCTAATATTTTCCAATAATTCTCTGCATTTTATATACCTCCCTCAAATCATAATTAATGCTATTCTCCCACCTCATTCTTGTCCTCCTATTGGGCTCTTTCCCTCTGGTTTTCTTACAGGAAGTTTCTATTCGAGTCACACCACCTGCTAATAGCGGTTTACAAGATTTAACTATAATTACATCTGATTTTCCGTAACGTTTATAGTTCATTCTTGTGTTGTTTCCCCCATTCGATTATATATTCATTTTTCATTGGTCCAAACATTTTTGTAGGAGCTTTATTCTCAAAAAGTTGTATTTTTTTCATCTAAAAATAATAGATCATGTTTCTCATTCATATGACTGAAAAAAGACGTTTCATATAGGCCTAATTATTATATTACTCATAATTAAATATTGATGGGATATTGTTGGATAGGAACCTTAGCATGAATTTGTTACTAAAATAGTCATGCATTTAAATAACATCTCTTCTTCTTCTTCTTCTTCTTCTTCTTGTAAGCCCATGTTTCCCTTAACAGAAATTTAGGCGGTCTCCCCCTACAGGGGAGAATTTGAACCATACTAATTTAGTTACACTTGTTTTCGTATCATTTGAATGGTCCGTGGTCAGCGTTCCGCCTCATTCTGACATCTAGGAAACCAAGGTAGTACTAGGACGGGAAAATTCGGTAAATTTTCCTTAGAGGCCTTTTCATTCAGCTTAAGGATCTTTTACGAGCCTGAAAATCTTCAGACTCGGGTTCAACGGGTTAAAATCCCTCCCGCAGGACTTGCTCCTTGGATTTTTCCGTCCTAAAAAAATCCATCGACCCCGGCCGGGTTTGAACCCGCGACCCTCGGGACCATAGGCAAGGAGCATAACCACTAGTCCCCCGCGGCCGGTTTTTAATAAAATACGAAATTAATAATATTTTATTTTTATTTAGCTGTTTTGAAACTTCGATGTTAATTTATACATACTCGTATTATTGGTGAATAACGGCGGATCCGTGGCGCAAGGTGTTAAGTTCGCCTCTCACCGCTGGAATCTCTAGATCGAGTCTCGGTTACCCAATGTGGGTTTCGTGGAAGACAGTGCGGAGCTTTGACAGGTTTTTCTCGGGGATTCTCCAGTTTTCCCTTGTCACAAATTTTATTCCACCATTTCTCCATACTCATCTCATCCATTTCATGTTGTTCATCCGCCCCTGTGACGATGCGTCAGGCATGGTCGGACGGCAGACTTCTATACATATAGATAGAAACTTATCTCACCTCAACCCTCTACCCGACCCCGAGTTGGACACGAGTTGAGGATATTCGATTAGTGAATAATACTTTTGTGTTCAAAGGGAATAAGTTATTGAGTCCAAAAATGATCAAAATGAGTTAAGTGCACTTGTGACTATCTTCCAAACCTTCTGCACTGTAAAGAACTTGATGATATACTTTCTGAAATGTTTATTTGTTGGCAGCTCGCAAAAATAATGTACAGAGTGATTCAGAAATATGGCTATACGTTTGATCGCATTTTGTGACGAAAATATTATTATTAAATGAAATATGATGTTATCATTGGAAAGGGAATCCTTCAAATTACAACAATAGGACAAAACAAAACTAATCACTGCTCACGTGCAGCTTGGCGGGTTGATTTTTGTGGGCTAGCGTCGAATGCCTCCACAGTTCTCTTCGTTGTTTCTGCATCCGTGCTAATGCGAGGCCTTCCAGGAAGTTTGATTCTCTGCATCCTTCCCGTTTCCAGCAGTCGTTTTCTCCACTTCCCCACAGTCGACGGCTGCAATGCTACGTTAAACTCGCGTCTTGCCCGTCTTGCAGCCTCACGATCATTAGCATACGTTATTGCCCATGCAGCAATTCTAATTTGCTGTTGTATATTCAACGCCATTTTGACTAATGACGTAAGTTCTACACTGTTTTGTTTTATTCCATTGTTGTAATTTGAATAATTGCCTTTCCAACGGTAATTTCATATTTCCTGTAATGGTAATATTTTCATCACACAACGCGATCAAACGTATAGCCTTATTTATGATTCACCCCGTATGTGCTCGGTTAAAAAAGATTTTATCCTGTGAAGTACCGATTTTATACTTAATCTAGTCCCTGTGTCCATATATGTAGCTATTTTAAACACATTTATAATGTAAACATAACTTTAAACATTTCATAACAAGTTTTCAATCAGATTACATAAACTACTTACAGAAACAATAATAATTAAAATATGGATATTTTCCGGAAGGTGTTTCTCAAAAAATATTATTCTAAAGGATATTTAATTAAAACAGATGGCATTAACAATTTCGATACGAAACAGGCTTAAACTTAGATCTGTTGATAACGATGATGAAGAATTAAGATTTTTTTCAAAATTAATTATTTACAATTTGTTATTTTCTCAATAGGATTTTCAATAATTAACGCTAAATAAAAGGGATTATTCAATTTTCATTCTACTTTAGAGCTCTCTTTACTAATAAATCAATGATTTATACGTAAACAAATAATCCCTGGGAGTATAAACCAAAATATTAATAAAATTCCATTGCTTAGCCAACATAATCATTGACCGTTTAAGAAGACAAACGTTAATTATAATTGAATTTAAATTATAATTTTTATTCTTAACTAAAAAGTTTTTAACAATAAACATAACTTTCTAATTTTTCAAACTAATCAACGAAACAGCAAATAAATTATTTCGCGTTTTATAATAATGCGCTTTATATTAGTAAGAAAAGTATTTATTGTTGGAAATATAGGTAACTAACTGACACTATCGAATTCGTAGGTCCATAGCCGCGCGGACAATCTCTCCATGCATCCCTATCTCGAACTAATGTTTTACAATCATACCCTGCATAATCTACTTCCCTCAAATCATAGTACGTTATTCTTCCACTTCATTCTTGGAGTACCTATTTGACGCTTTCCTTCTGGATTTCCAAGCTTTCATTCTCCATTCGTGCCACATGTCTTACCCATTGCAGTCTAGGAAATTGTTATCATATATGGTTTCCTATATAAAATATGTATCAAACGAATCATGTTGTATTGCACAATACATTTTTCAATTAAATTGAGTTACAGTAGCCTCCATGTAGAAGTTTACACTACAAGTCGGAAGTTCAGTGATCGAGTCTCGTTTGGATCAGGATTTTTATTTAAATTGACCTAAAACTTCTAACAGCAACATAGCCCTGTGATCGACTCAGCATCTAATGGAAATAATGGATAAAAGGGGCCGTGACGCAGGGCTGGCAGCCAATGCCGATGGTTCTAGAAAGATAGGAGCCTTAACCTCCTAATCCATGTAGTGGGATAACTTTTACATGTTTGGGTGTGTAGTCTACATTCCTATTATAAATCGATTTTTATTACTAGCCCAAAATAGCATAAATTAATCCAATCTAATCTCTCAATATGAAATATGTAAATAGATTATCGATTTATTCAATTTCCTTTCTCACGTGAATTTCATTATCTCCTCTTCCGTGCCCTCTACTTTGTAGAGTGTCGATGACAAATATGTCTCTAATGATAGTCTGTGTCGTTCTATTCTTCTACTTGTAATATTTCCTACCATTGAAATCCGTATGTTAAATAATTTTTGTTAGTCAACTCATCTTGAACTGAATCTTCTTCTGGGTTGCCTGCCTTCTATCTTCCAATGTAACACACTTCTTGGTATTCTGTCTCCTTACTTCTGTTCCTATGCAAGGAAGTCTGAAGCTGTTCAACAGTTAACATTTCCATTACTTCCTTATTTTGTATTTATTTCCTCAGAATGTCCCGTAAAAAGCAACTTATGTCGCCCTAATTCTGACAATTTTTCTTTTTTTTTAGTCAAGTTTCATATGGCGTCGTTGTGAGAATTGGTTTAAAATATTTTACACGTAAGTAGAATTTTAACATTTTTCGTTGGTATTTTATTTAACGACAAAGCTGGCCATGAGGTTCTACATGGCGTAACTTTACAACTCGGGATACAGGACTTTACTTTTCCTTCCGAAGGACGCCACACTCCAGTATTGCGTCATTAAAAATCCATTCATCCCGGGCAGGTTTGCCGCGAATCTCGAAACCAGAGGTGAGATAGATAATAATTAGTCCACTAGAAACGATAGATAATGTTAGATGATTTGTAGCTGCAGAAATTCTAATTCTAGAAAGTGGATGCTAACCTAACGGAAAATTTATGTATTTTAGAAAAAATGAGACGTATAAAATTCGAATATTTAGTTTAGGAAATTAGTTTTTATTACCCGTATTTGGAAAATATGGAAAAATGTCTCTCGCAACAGGGAATACTACCAATTTGACACAAAAATTATATAAAACTATAGTACCCGGCAGACATTGTCCTGCCCGAACGTTCAATTATCGTGTCATGTCCTGACGATACAAATATGTAAATTTTTGCCATAAATTCACTAATTAAGACGTAATTAGGTATTAATAAAAAAGTTCGCTAGAAAGCTCATCACTGCCATTTGTTGTGGCTCAAGAAGCGTGCATTATGACGTCACATTGTTGTCGCGCGGAATATGTCGGTAATGCAGATGACTACACATCTGACATAACAAATCTTATAACCCGATCGCAGCGCCACCTACTGGGTCCAACTGTGAATCTACACCATCCAGAGAACCACTCAAACACACACAAAAATCATCAAAGTCGGTCCAGTCGTTTAGGCTGTTTTTAATTTCAGATTTCAAGTAAACCTCCACTTCTAATTGTCGGATTTCTTCATTTTTTGACAATACCATCTCGGTTTATTTTAATGGGATATACTGAGTTTCGTTGTGAAACATCGAAAATTGTGACCTCTAGAGCGATTTTTAAATTTTCACTTCAGGTGAAATCCTACACCTAATGGTTTTAGAGGGTCCAATTGTGAATCTTAACTATCCAGAGACCCATTCAAACACACAAAAAATTCATCAAAATCGGTGCAGTCGTTTAGGATTTTTTTTTAAATTTCGGATTTCAAATAAACCTCCACTTCTAATTGTCACATTTCGCTCAATTTTTTTATAACACCTCCTCAGTTTATTTTAATAGGATATTCTGAGTTTCATTGTGAAACATCGAAAAATGTGACCGCTAGAGGTATTTTTAAATTTTCACTTCGGGCAAAATCTTACACCTAACGGTTTTAGAGCGCCCAATTGTGGATCTAAACTATCGAGGGACCCAATCACACACACACACAAAATAAAATATTTCATCAAAATCGATCCAGTCGTTGAGGAGGAGTTCAGTGACAAACACACATTCAGAAGAATTATATATATATTGATGTGAAGAGCGAATGAATGGAATACATTGGGCAACCAACGCATGTTTTGTGAACGTCATCTGAATTTTGAATGTGATCACGTGGACAATATTTTAGCACATGTTCCAGGTGATTACCTAACAATGCTGATTAACTTAAGCAACTATAAAATGTATTACTTCATTGACAGGTCTTGGATCAGGAATAGTGAATATTAAATATTTCAAGTGTGCAAATTACAGTATCATGTACTCCGTCAAATATTTATTAGCTATTATTCACAACTAGCCGCCGCCAGTAAATTTGTTCGTAATTTGAATACTGGAACGTATTTGTGACCTTGAAATTTTGACATTTGAAACATGATATCTTACTACTTATAAATGTGACAATGAATACCACGATCCTCTTGAATTTTCATTCAGTTATACACATAGGATGCGAATTGACGGGAGGGATGATGGAGTTCATTCTCCCTGGATAATTCAGAATCCCTCGTTAAAAAATATGTATATTGATGGTATAGTACTATTGGGCGATAGCGAGGAGATACTAATGGCCAATACGCATGCTCTATTGAGTAACACTAAGAAATTGGGACTGGAAGTAAATATCAATAAAACTAAATATATGGTTACACATAGAAATATATTTTATGAAGTAAATATCAATAAAACTAGGTATGGTCATACACAGAAATACTTACTTACTTACTCACTGGCACTATCCAACCCGTAGGTTCATGATCGCGCGGACATAAGCTCTCCATACATCCCTATCCTGAGCTAATGCTTTCCAATCATTCCTTGTATAATCAACTTCCCTCAAATCATAGTTAATGTTATTCTCCCACCTCATTCTTGGTCTACCAACTGGGGGTTTTCCCTCTGGTTTTCCTACAAGAAGTTTCCATGCAAGTCTTTCATTCCCCATACGCATACACAGAAATACATTATATAATTGAAATGTACAGCTAATGACAAATGAGGGAAATTTTGAAGAAGTGGCTGAATTGCAAATACCTAGGAAAAATAATCATAAATAGAAATGAGATGTACAAAGAAATTAAACATAGGCTCAATTCTGGAAATGCGTGCTATTATGCATTACAGGGACTCTTGTCCTCCCAACTACTTTCAAAAATCGTTAAACTGAAAATTTATAAAAACAGTTATTCTCCCAGTTTATATGGATGTGAAACACGGACTCTTACTTTAAGGGAGGAAAGGAGATTACGATTATTTGAGAATAGAGTTCTGAGGAAAATTTTTGGACCAAAGACAGATGAACAGAAAGGTGAATAGAGAAAAACTACATAACAGTAAACTACATGGTCTTTATAGGAAGACAGATATAATAAGAACAGTTAAGTCTAGTAGGCTGCGGTGGGCAGGACATGTTGCGCGTATGGGGAATGAAAGACGTGCATGCAAGTTCTTGTAGGAAAACCAGAGGGAAAACTTCCAGTCGGAAAACCAAGTATGAAGCGGGAAAATAATATTCATCAAGATTTGAGGGAAGTAGATTATACAGGGAATGATTGGAAAACTTTAGCTCAGGATAGGGACATATGGAGAGCTTATGTCCGCGCGGGTATGAACCTATGGGTTCGATAGCGCCAGTGAGTTAGTTAGTTGCTAAACCTAATTTTGTAACGTGTTGTCTACAATATTTATCTACGTTCAGAGTATTTTAATATATGTTGTACATTTAGTATATTTAAAGAAATGTATTTATTGCGGAAACTATATATTTAAGAAGCAATGTGGGCATTGGGGAAACAAGACGATAAATCAACAAACATTTTTGTTACATATATATATATATATATATATATATATATATATATATACATCAATCATAAAAAAAAGTCATCCCACAACAGGCCCGGAGGTCCTTGGGGTAGTAGGAGGTTAAGGCTCCCACTTTTTCTAGACAATCGGCACTTTATGTCAGCCGGGTTGTCAGCCCTGCTTGACGGCCGCCTTTACCCCAGATCATGCGTCCGGTACTCATTTCCGTTAGAGGCTGAGTCGACCCCAGGACCAGAGTGCCGCCAGAGGGTTTGGGTCAGTTTTAAAATCCTGACCCCAACGGGACTTGAACCCTCGACTCTCCGGCTTGTAGCTCAGTGCCTTAACCACTACGCTACGGCGTGCCCCTACATTAATCATTATTAAAGTGTATTTTACGTTTTGTTGAACCTGTATATCATGTTTTGATAGTATGTTTTGTTAGAATATAAAATATTGGTTTTGTTGCCTAGTAACTACGAACTAAACCGTCACTGATTTTTATAATCGTAGTTCAAAAAAATTAAATCGACTTATTTAAATATTGCATCACATTTTAGTTAGGATACCTTGAGTATAATGCAACCAGTAACAATAATATATTTTGTTTCTTATTCAATTAGTGGCGTGCGAGACATTAATTCACTGACCAGCTGACACCAATTAGCATAACTAAGATTTTTATGTACCAAAAATTAAGTTTGCAATACAAATAGCATGTATTATTCTTATTAAACTGTTTGCACGTGGAACCAAGACAAAATACAGAAGTCTTAACTTCTCATTATACTATATTTCAATCATTACTCTTCTTCTTCTTCTTCTTCTTCTTCTTCTTCTCCATCACAGTATAACCTCTCACTTCACAGGCACTGTTATGTTCCATGCCGCCCGGTCCTTACTGTGGCACGATCTATTGAGAGAGAGATTTTAAATGTTGGATCCCACACAATGACATCGAGATCCTCCCCAAATGAGTGATAAATTTATTCCAGCGCCTCCTCCGAGACAACACAACATAACACGAAATACACATTCACACACACAGATACATTCACATGACGAATATTATGATGATTTTATGATGACGAGATGATGTTCGAGGTCCGTTTGCGCCTTAATTTTTTCCTGACATTTGTCTTACAGGTGAGGAAAAAAACAAGAAACCTGTCCCGGCCGGGGATCGAACCCGGGCACGCTGCGTACGAGGCAGGGACGCTATCCCGAGTCAACAACGGTGGGCAAATTTAACTTTTAGCAAATGAAAATCCTAAAAATTAAATTCCATAGCGCGGCAGGCTTAGAAGGCCCTTGGCTTACCATCAAACTGCTGGCCTCACATCAGCATGTGTTCATCACAGTGGTAGACGACCATCCATCCAGTGTAGGGGTACATAAAAATCCTAACCCTTCGTAATTAATATATTAGTTGGCAAATATTTTTATTCGACAATGAGTATACAGATTTTCTTCGTTCTACTAATATTACAATTATATTTAAACTGTAAGTCGTGTCATTGATTCATCAGCCATTGTTTAAATGATTTTTATGCCGTATTGATTCCCTTTATACTCACGGCTTATACACTGTACAATATACTCGTATATACAGTAAAACTTGCTCAAAGCGGAATCGCACGAGACCAATTTTTGTTTCCACATTATACAAAATGCCGCATTATAAAAAACTAAAACTTATTAAAAATCTTAGATTATAGAGTACCGTGTGTCTTTTTTTATGTACCTTGGATTAATTGTAGTTTAGTATGTATGAGCGACTTCGGCGGTAACACGCGAAAAAACAGTCCCATTTCGTTACCGTTAAAAATGTCTCTTAGGTGCGTATCCTGAAATTAAAGTTTGCAGTTTCAGTTTCCGCTCACTAACCACACTTTCTTCCACATCCTTTAATTCTCCGCAAATTTCATTCCACACCACATTGTGTCGTCGTTTGAAACTGTCCAGCCAACCTGAATGTGCCTTGAAATCGTTATTCTTTAGGGCCTAGGGATTTAGCAACAGCTAGAGCTTGATTTTGGAGCATCGGTCCGGAAATTTGGAGATTTATATTCAATCATTTCCAATTTTTCTTTAATGACAATGATACATACGTTTTAGCCATCTTTATATGGTAAATTCAGAACGCTACCTGTAAAAGATCGGTCTCAGAACTTAAACTAATTTAAGATTTTACAGTGCAATGGTTATTTGTAAGACAGATATCTGTATTTCGCATAACGGTTGTGCAGTGAGGCCGAAATAAAATTTCAGGTACAGGTAGAGTCTATACTTCACCCGGCGGCAGGAATCATACCTTATTTTTTTGGCATAACGGACATTCAATGAAATGTAAAGTAATTTATTTCACTGCCTTGCAGTTTTATAAACTTTCTTTCATGAATTGTGTAGAAATGTCCGTCCGTTTCCGCGTTGGACAAATTCCGTTTTATGCAAAATAAATACACATAAAATTAGTATTATTTCACCGGGACCAATAAATGTGTTCACATTGTACAGATTTCGCATTATTCACCTGTATGTGTGGTGTGTGTGTGTGTGTGTGTGTGTGTGTGTGTGTGTGTGGTGTGTGTGTGTGTGTGTGTGTGTGTGTGTGTGTGTGTGTGTGTGTGTGTGTGTGTGTATATACAGGGCTTCCAATATAAAACCGGACACGCCTCACGGGGTTTCACCCGTCAGGCTGCGCTCTCTCCTCGTCTGCATTTCACTCTGCCAGCCGCAGAGTGTCCGGTTTTATACTGGAAACCCTATATATATATATATATATATATATATATATTATTGACATGTTAAGAAAAATAAATATTCGGACGGGACTTGAACCCGGACATCTGGATGATACCCCAGTGCGCTTCCGATTACGCCGCCGCCGAGCAAGTCTAGTACAAACATTCATTTTCCTTTTCATATATTCTCATTATTACGAGATGTAGTGGGAACTCGGTCTCCACTGCCATCTTGCTTGCATTGCTCAATGTCAAAAATTTAATTATAACACACACACACACATATATCCATGGTATCTTTACCTTGTCATGGTGGAGTGGCTTGCGTGCTTAAATGACCGCGAGAGCTATGCCGGCAGTAGCATTGCTGCCGAAAGTGTTGCCCATGCCGAACAGGTGGAAGGCAATAAGCCAGACGAAAAAAGTACCTTGGTCGACAGAGTGACTATCTTTCACCGTAAAAATACAACCGTCAAGAAATGCGGACGTGGGTACCACTGGAGTAAAATTCTCCGGAAGTAAAATAGTCCCCCATTTAATTCTCCGGGCGGGTACTACTTCAGGGATTCCATGCTAAAGGCTCAAACAAAGGACATGTTCCTAGGAACATGGAATGTTAGGACTTTATATAATAGCGCGGTGCTAGAGATATTAAGTCAAAGTTCAAGCAAGTGTAAATTTAGATTTATTTTAAATGATTCTAACATCCGGCAGCTGCTGCAGTATATTAGTTGAGACAATGGTGTGATCGTGTATTTAAATTATGGATGGACTATAGATACTGGAAACGAGAGGCTAAATACTCGTAATTGGGAGACGAAGTATGTAGAATCTTATATAATTGTACTAGACAGAGTAATTTTCTTCTGTCTTTGAGATGGAGCCAAGACAATTCATGGAAAAAATGGAGAAATACAATTATTATATTTTCGGATATGATATACGAATCTGATACACATATTTATGAATAAGCTGCAGTTTGTCTGACAATCCATCACTAAACCAGGCACGATTTTAGAAGACATACGGTAAGCCAATCCTGCTTCACTCTTCGTGCGCCGTTGCTAGATATCCGGTATGTAAGAGAGAAAGAGACACGATATGTCTTGGTTACAGCTCCAACTGTACAACACCGCTCGATTATAATAGGCTAGACAAAATGCACTAGCCACGCATAGCTCCGCCCGATGTCTTCTAATAGCATATGCCTTATAATGTCTTATTATAACGTGGCAATAATATTTGGACTAAAATTATTTTAAGAGCTGTAGGAACAAAATTCTTGAGACGCTTAGGGAATGCATTATACAGAAAATCTTTTAGATGTTTGATTAAATTGGGTATTCAAATTTAGATTAGAACCTGTATAAGATTTCAAGTGTTCAGCAGTGTTGGCATATAGAATTTGTTTATTATCTAATGTAAAAACATGTATTTATGCTTTTGTTTATGCAGCACAATAATTTTGGATGTCCGATAATTATTGCTTGCGTTTTACTTAAATTTAATTTTAGTCCGAACAATCTTGACCATACATATATATATGTCTGAGGTCAGTATTAATTTTATTAATGCATTCGTCAATTGCGTCAGGTCTAAAGTGTAAGTCGTCGGTGTAAAGATGGTGCATGCAGTTTTGTAGTTTCTTGGTCATGTCTTTAATATAGATGGAGAGGGGAATAGGGGCGAGCACAATGCCTTCAAGTACTGCTTTCCTCGCCAAGAGTCAGGAGGAAATAGGGTTTTTTACAGAAATTGATTGGTGACGATTATTGAGGTAAAAACTAAATAATCTAGCCAAATTTCTGACAGATGTAATGCCTTTATTCTAACTAGCAATAAGTATATGTTTACTGTGTCAAATGAATTGCTATAGTCGAGTATGACTAATGCAGATCTTGAAACTTAAAGAATTTTACGGTATAGTTCGTTTTTGTTAATTAAGTCTCTTGTGTCCTCTACAATGTCGAGAAATGTGGTGTCTATATGATGTCCCATTCTAAAACCACACTGATGCTCATCAACTAAATAATTTATGGTGAGGTAGTCTGTTAACTGTGAGTCTAATATATATATATATATATATAAAGGCCTATAGTGGCTTACAAGAAAAATCAACTAAGTCCTTAAATCTTAGATTTAAAAATTATATTTATATTATAATTAAATTTTTTGACATTGAGCAATGCAAGCTTAATATGACATGATACGAAAAATAAATGCCTGGACGCGATTTGAACCCGGATCTCTGGGTTGGTACCCCAACATGCTATCCATTACACCACCAGGCAAATCCAATACAAACATCAATAAAGCGCCACTGCTATAAAGTAAAATTATTATCTTTAATTTGCTTACTTGTTATACGTAGTCAGCTACCAGACGGCAGTGAAGACCGAGTTCTCACTCCATCTAGTAATAATGGAGAATATAATAGATTTAGAATAGATTTATTTAGCCTGGTGGAGTTAAGGCCATGTGGCCTTCTCTTCCACTCACCAGAACAAGCATATGTTACATATGAATACAAAAAAAAATACAATAATAGTCATATAAAACAGGACAAACATATGTTACACATGAATACAAAAAAATTACAATAATAGTCATATTAAACAGGACAAACATGTTACATATGAATACAAAAAAGTTACAATAATAGTCATTGAACAATTAATTATCTGTCATATTGAATAATAATGAAATTAATGTCTAATAATAGAATGAAACTAAAATACAATTAAAATTAAATTAATGATACAATGAATAAAAACAGGAATAACAGCTCGAATCTACTATGCATAAAAAGAAGAGAAAAAATACAAAGAAAGTAATAAACTACAATGAATTAATCTACGCTTTTTATACAAGGCATTAGGTAAATATATTAACAAATCCTAAGTCTATTTTTATTAAATAATGCAAAAACGCATTATTAATTCTTAAAAAGTAGTATTAGTGAGTTGTTTCTGTTAGTGATTTTATTTTCAATTTATTTCTGAAAGATGGTAAAGTTTGGCAGTCTCTGACATAGGGTGGAAGTGAATTCCATGTTCTAGCAAGAGAAACTGTAAAAGATTTCCAATAATAAGTAGTATGATGAGGAGGGATATAAAGGACACTGTGCTCAAGGGATCGGGTATCTATGTTATGTGTATCAGAGAGTTTAGTGAAGCGGTGTGATAAATAATAAGGTAAAGATGTGTGTAATATGTTATAGAGAAGGCATAGGGAATGGATGGTTCTACGATCTTGAAGACGAAGCCATGACAATTGTTCCAGGGATGGTGTAACGTGATCAAATCTACGTATACCACAAATAAAACGTATGCAAGAATTGTGAACACGTTGAAGTCTTTGGGTAAGAACAGTATTTAGGTCAGTAAAAAGAGTATCACAATAATCAAAATGGGGCATTGCAAGTGTTTCTACTAGCATTTTTCTTAGAGAAAACGGTAAACAATTTCTTATACGATTTAATGAGTGTATTATTGAGAAGATAGTTTTGCAAATGTTATTTATTTATTTATTCCAAATTAAATGTTTATCCATAAACACTCCTAGATTTTTTACTGTCTCACTATAAGGGATCTGAACCCCATTAAGTGACACATGTAATACTGCATTTGTTTTAATTGAGGACAATAGTCTCTGATGGCCCATAATGATTGCTTGTGTCTTTCTAGGATTTAATTCAAGTCCATATTTCTCTGTCCACGCCGTTAGCGAGTCAAGGTCCTCATTAATTTTGGTTACCGCGTCATTTAAAGAATATTTGTCTGAGTGAAGGTAGATCTGCATGTCGTCCGCAATAAAATGATGTTTGCAATGTTTTAGGGAGTCAGATATGTCGTTTATATAGATTGAAAAAAGCAATGGGCCGAGCACCGAGCCCTGTGGAACTCCAGCTTTACGGTAGGTCCAAGAAGAGCGTAATGTAGAATTTCCTACAACATATTGCTGGCGCTCACGAAGGTAGGAGTTGAACCATTGCGTGACACTGTCAGAAAGTGAGAGATTTTTTAGTTTAAGCAACAATAAGTCCAAGTCTACCGTGTCAAATGCTTTACTAAAGTCAAGTAGTGTAAGAATAGTAAGTTTTCGATTATCAGATGCTTCGCGTATGTCTTCACATATATTTAGTAGAGCAGTATTTGTATTGTGTCCTGTCCTAAAGCCTGATTGGTATTGATCTAAAAGGTCGTGTTCAGTTAGGTAGCCAGTCAGTTGTTTATGGACTAATCGTTCCAAAGCTTTGGAAGGGTAGGTAAAATACTAATGGGTCGAAAATCGTTAGGAGTTAAGGGAGTTTTTACTTTCGGGAGTGGGCGTACAATTGCTTGCTTCCATAATGTGGGATATATAGAGGTTTGTAGTGAGGAGTTGAAAACATGAGTTATGGTAGGTAGTATAACGTCGATTATTTTGTTAAGTAGAGTGATATTTATACGGTCAGTACCTTCTGCTTTTGTTTTTTTTTTCGTTTGAGAGCTTTCTTTATGTCATTTTCTGTAAGATATGAAAAATGGAAATGTTCTCTGTCTGGTGGATTTGTCAATAGTAGTTCACTTATTGTATGTGTTTTGTCTTTAGGAGTAAAGAGTGTGCTTGTAAAATGGTTATTAAGTGTGTTCAGAGAAACTATAGAAGAAAGATATATGTTTGTATTGAATTTGCCTGGTTGTGTAATGGATAGCATATTAGGGTACCAACCCAGAGGTCCGGGTTCAAATCCCGTCCAGGCATTTATTTTCTTATCATATATATATATATATATATATATATATATATATATATATATATATACGTACTATATATAATCATATGGCATATGATGCATCCTAAAATCAACTATATATGACCAAATATAATCAAACGTATCTAAATAAAGTAAAAATAATATGGTCTACACTATAAATTAAAAAGTTTGAACATGGGTCATTCGAAACTGAATCTTTTAATAGCATGCTAGAAACGTTATGCAATAATATATTTCGAAATGTTATGCTTATTTAACCGTAATATACAAATATGTCAACGAGAATTTATTTTTTAATGTTTCTTATTCTTTATCAAACAAGATTAAAACACAATGTTTTGTGATATCTTCCTCATAATTAATTACAATTATATCATCGACTACATTGAAACGATCGTTTGAAATCAGATATGTAGTACGTAATTGTATTTTCTTGTGCATTATGCTAATTGTTCTTTGTCTGTACTGTACAGCTGTATAGACTTTGCTATCACGCATCCAATTAGCATTTAATTGTAATGGAAGTGCACGTTCATTGATTTCCTTAACAAGATTGGTCCAAATTTGGAATTTCTATGTACGTGAGCTAATACTGCTGTACTTCATGTAAAATAAAGTACTCCCAACATTTATTAGGAATTTTCCCGATGTTCATTCAGAATTTATTTTTCTCGGTATTTAAATGTATTACACCATCGCATTTGGTTTTTAAATATCCACTAATACAACATACACAGTTGTTTACAACGTTTAAGGAAGAAATAGGAAGCCATAATTAACAGCTTTTTTAGTGTCACCAAAATACGTAACCCTATATTTCAATACCATCCACTGAAATGTCTATACTTCGGTTTCTGCGCTAGTCGAATACATGGAGTTATTGTGGTTTATTTTCATTGTATGACCTGATCAAATTTAAATTATAAACCAAATGGTAAAAGATCGTTGTGGTGACCAAGGATTCCAGGCGACCGCGGTCCGGATCCGGACCCTAGGGTTTTGGTTTCCGGACCGGTTAAATATCGAATACAAATTTTTAAAACCGGTTAAACGTCGAATACAACCAGTTGTAATAAATGTCATGTCATTATAGTATTATTGTTGGCTCAGTTGGCAGTACTGTTTATGGACTGAGATGGACGGGATTCCGTTTGAAACCTGGTATCGTGAAAAACACGAAATTTTGAACTGAGATATTTAAATATTACTCTGACCATATGTTAAGTTTACCATAAACTTCTTAATAATTATTAGAATTAATAACTGTGTACTTCTGTCCTGTATCCTTTTAATATTTACCACGTGTTTTGTATAATTTGTGCAATTCATACCCATAACATAATTTAAATAATTTCCTTATAATATTAATTACTTAATGAAAGCTTCGAACGTTTAATCAACTGTGATTCCGGACCTAGACTTAATTTACTACTTTGAAAATGGACCCCCACGAAATCTAATTGGTAGCCCCTGGTCTATATGGTTGGAATTTTTTTGTAGTCCGTGTAGGCTATTCCATTCAGGACTGAAACATGAAAAGAAGATGATGTTAATTTTTAATGTACGTACTGCTTCGACAGATTACGTTATATAGACGGTGGGTACATGAAGGACGGTTGGATGATTATATGCAATGTAAAGTGTCCTGTGTCAGTGATGCCAATGATGAGAAGAGAGATGGTAAAATCTACCCTTGTCGAGAAGTATGAAGGGGACCACCAAGTGTTTATGAGAACTACGTATTATAAGCGCCAACAATCACATAACTAAAGCGCCAACAGAAATACAAATTGGATAGGTTAGTTAATGTTCTATAATGTTACAAAAATTGTATTAAGTTTTATACTGTATCCTCCTGCGGCGAGGCGTCAATGGAAGCGCTGGATGCGTTGCTTCCCTATATTTTTTACAAAAATAAACTATTTTAAATAGTATTTAAAATTGTAAAATCCTTACTTTAAAAAAATTGAATTATTTTTAATTAAATTGATAAGTTAATAATTTATAAGTAAATCTGTACGCTGTTGTCACCTATCGGAGCTTTTTCAAATTACATAATCCGTTTCCGGTGGCTTGGATGCGCTACGTCTTGTCGGTAACATTTCATGCGGGTGCAGATGAGAGTAAAGTAAAGTTCGTTGCCATCAGTTATTATTGAAATGGCAATTTATTAATTTAATATGTTTAATTGTTTATAGTATATAGTGAGTATGTTATATTTTATTGCGACCTTGTCACTAGACAATTAATGTGAATGTATATAGTAAATTTTCAACAGCGTTGTAATATATTTTTAGCACGACAGTGCGTTTTGTCGTACTTACAACAATGGCGACCATGATTGAAAGTTCAACTTCCTACATTTCGGGGTTGCCAACATAAATAACTATACTGTAATATTACACATTACAAATCTCATGCGGGAAGTAAAACCACTGCCCTTTATGTATACTGCATACAATGTATATACAAAAATATATCCAAAATTAGTGTTAATATACATTATACGAAACAAATCACCGCATTTTAAATGACGTGAACTTTATTTGAAACAATATAAAATAATAAATACGTATTTGCCACCATTTTATAACTGATTGGTGTCACGGCCTGTTGTAGTCTCAACTAATAAACATTGCCTATACTGTTAACGTTAGTCAATTGTTTATAATGAACGCAAATATTTCCAACAAAGTTATTATTTTACTATTATTTATTAACAATGAGAAGTCCTGTCACATATAGAGCTTAAGTTTGGAAATTCAACAAAAACTTAGAACAAAACTTATGTCGATGGAAATAATTTTTTGAGGAGAGCAGCAAGATGTTCAAAATTAGAAAAAGTAAGAAATGCTGTCATACGAGAAAAAATGAATATTAGATATTCAATAGTAGATTATATAAGATATAAGCATTTAAATTGCTATGGGCACGTACGACGAATGCAAGAAGTTTACCCAGAAAAACATTGGAATGGTGTCCACCTGGAAGAAGAAGGAAAGGAAGGCTTCGAAACTCGTGGATGCAAGAAATAAGAACTGGAATGAGAACAACAGGACTGGTGGACATGGAGTGGATGGATAGATACGAGTGAAGAAGAAAAACAAAACTTTAGGCACAGAAAGATGTGTAAACATTAAAAATCAGTATATAAATAAGTTATGTATTATTTTGAAAACACCATCACGCAAAAAATAATGTACAACACACGTGTGTAAAGTGTTTTACAGAATCTCGAAATTAAAAACCGTACGATCGCTCGGTTTTTAAACATTTCCTCACTTCTGTAAAAACCACTTCCCAATCTCGCATCGTAAAATATAAAGACGAATTTTTTAACGTACTTAATGTTTGCCAGCCTCTGTTTCAAAGTCGAGCAGGAACTGTAGTGTGTTATTATGAATTGAGCAAAATTTTATGAAATGAGAGTGTTATTACCTTATCGCTCATTACACGGAGTATAGCGTTTTTATATCGATATAGTTCAAATTGTTGTACGGTAAAGATTTATTGAGTAATAATGATCCCTGTTCTCCCTACGTTAATAGACAACTACATTTCAAACAATCTCTAAAGGACTCATAACACCACTTAAAGAAAATATAAAATATATAAACCAAAAATTAAGGATAATAAAATAAAGAAAAGATAAAGGAATCTTATTTGTTTATCGTTGATTATGAAAAGTGGAGGAAATTTGTGAATGTTTTTGAAAAGTTTCCAACAAGAAATCTCATATACTGGTGTAATTTGGTGATATTTACATAATAATGGCGACCTGGATGACCAGTCTCTGTACTAGATCATGTCCAAGCATATCTCACAAATGTGATGACATTTAAAGATGATGTCAGAAGGGCCCATGTTGCGTCATTGAACGTCCTTCACGATCTCGCCCCCATGAGACAAAATGCAACACATTCACTTTTTATAGTAAGTAGACATCACCATGTGCGGAATGCTACTAGATTCACTAATTATATTATTGTTTCAGTTTCATTTATTAATATTTTAAATCTACTCTACACTGAACGGCTTTCATGAATCTGACATAGTTCTGAAACATAAAAGCTAATTATTTTTCAAGAAAATGTTATTACATTATTTTAACGAAAAAACACCACGCGCATATATATATATATATATATACATATTTATTTATTTATTATTTATTTATTTATTTATTTATTTATTTATTTATTTATTTATTTATTTATTTATATAATCAATATTTTTCCTTGATGAAGCGGTTCCTCAGACAAATATATATTGTACAATTCCACTTTTAAGCCCACAATTATGTTAATATTTTCTCCTTTCCATGAAGTTTGTTACTGTTCTTATTTAATCGATTATTTATTCCTATTACATGTCATTACTGCTGTATATATATTTGTATATAATTAAATTTTTTACATTGAGCAACGAAAGTTTAATATGACATTCTTATCATGTCATATATATATAATATGATAAGAAAAATAAATGCCTGGACGGGATTTGAACCCCGAACTCTGGGTCGGTACCCCAGCGTGTTATCCATTACAATACCAGGCTAATCCAATTCAAACGCTTATTTTTCTTATATTTATTATATTCTCCATTATTACTAGATGTCGCGAGAACTCGGTCTTCACTGCCACCATATATATACACACGCGCGCGCGCGCGTAAAAACGTTACTGCTATAAAGTAAAAAATTCTCTTTCAGATGCTTATTTGTTATAATAGCCACTATACGACAGTTGTCCTCCGCTGTGGTCTCGAGGTGGCGTGCTGCTTTGTCACGAAGCGGGTCCGGGTTCGATTCCCGGTCGAGACAAGCTTCCTTGTTGAGGTTCTTCGGGTTTTTTTCCTCGCCTGGAAGACAAATGTCAGGAAACATTGAGGCGCAAACGGTCCCGAACATCATCTGGCCAATCATCATTATGATTCACGGTGTGGAAAGCAATGGGAAGCTACCACACTTTTAATTTTCCAGTAAAGCTGCAAAGCATAACATGAAAATACTACGGTTGCAGTCAAAGACCTGCCCTAGGGCAGAACACTATAAAAAATATGGACGGATATCAGCTGCCTCTTATGAATTGAGAATTATATATATATATATATATATAAATATACACACACACACACACACACACACACACAAGGTCCACCGCTGTGGTCTCGAGGTAGCGTGCTGCCTTGTCACGCAGAGGGCCCGGGTTCGATCCCGGGTCGGGGCAGTTTTTCTGGGTGAGGCTTTTATCGGGGTTTTTCCTCGCCTGTAAGACAAATGTCAGGAAACCTTTAAGGCCCAAACGGTCCCCGAAATCATATGACCATCATTATCCTTCACCGGTGTGGAAAGCAACGGGAAGCTACCACACCTACAATTCCCTAGTAAAGCTGCAAGCATAGCATGAAAATGCTATGATTGCAGTGAAGCACCTGCCTTCGGGCAGAATTACTATGGATATACACAAGAAAAAAATGTTTGTGTTAGGGATCCTGAGTAGCTGAGTTCGTAGAGCTCTAACATAAGAGTTAGAGTTCTCGGGTTCAAATTCCGGCTCTGGAAGTTATTTTACTTTTCCTGTTATATATATATATATATATATAATATAATATAAAAGCGCATACATCCATATTCACTTCACTGATCAACCAAAAATAATAGAATTGTATAGACACGGTATTTGTTATAAATTGATTAAAATAAATTTATAAATCCGATAAAATGTACAAAAATATTTTTTCAATCATTTTTGTAATATAAAATACTCTCACTTATAAATAATCACACATCAGATATAGGCCTAATTCCTTACTCTATAATTCAATAAATGAAACTAACTTAGTTTGATAGTGAAGCCGAAATTGCTGGAAAATTACCCAAAAAAGATTTATTAACACTATTTATTAACACAAACACTATTTATTAACGTAAAGAAAAATAAATCGTTACATTATAATTTGTATATTTTATAATATTTCCTATTTCTTTATATTCAGAAATGTTATTTAAATCAAAAGGTTCCATATCGTAGCCTAACATGGTAAAGCAAAGTATTTTTTTGGCAAAAAATTTAATATGTAAAAGATTAAATAAACAGAAAAGATTATTTAAAGCGCAATGCTTGAATATCTGTATAATTTAGAAATATAACAAGAGAGAAAATACAAATTACAAAGAATGTTGTTAAAGAGATAGAAGACAAGCTGGTATTGACACGTGATGAGATGAAATATCTTACTTAATACAGAAATATTGCTTTGAAACCACCAATAAGACCACATCCTTAATGGAAGATAGAATATATTAAGAAGAACATATGGATGAGGGGTCTCAAAGAATGAGATCGTGAGAACTGAAGAAGTGGATACCTTCTGGTTGAGAAATCATGTCTCTCCGCGGAAACATTACATATGCTACTGATTAAATATGCAATGCTGGTTAATTCAATACAAATTAGAAAATTAATACAAAATCCCGACGTGTAATTATGGGCTGGTAATTACTGAAAGTCAAATAATATCTTAGAAATTCATGAAATGCATTTTATTACGAAATATGTGCTAAATTGTGCTTAAAATATACTTACAATTCATTCATTCTATTTTAATGGAACATAACTAGGCACTATAGTCACTTATAAGATAAATGTAAAATAAAAATTATAGACCGAATGTTTCCGTTATGAATGGACGTCTCGAATCTCCTGTTTCCCGAATTTCATCCCACCACTCTCACCAGCACTGTCCATCCTCCCTTCCCTCTCTTTTATGCCATTTCATATTACCCTTTACCTCACTTTGTGTAGGGGAAAAATAGTTTGGTTGGCATCTACATGTGTTGAAAATATGTGATTGCGGGGATCTAGTGGGATGTCCACCAGTGTGCTGGCACATGACTCAGAGTCTGAACAATAAAAAAGGGCAGATTGGGAATATTGTAGTCTCTCCTCGAGGTCATGAATTTGTAAACATTCCCTTGGTGTAGAGTTTTAGTTTATAAAATGTATAGTGGATATATGATCTTTTACAGTATTTATGAAGTTTTATTTTTAAGAGAGTTAAAATTTGAATTGGAATATATCTAAATTGTAATTTATAAATATCCCCTTGGAGTACTGCATTAATTCATAAAATATACAATGTATCCATGATCTTGTACTGCAATTATAAACCAGAAAATGCCGGTATGAGTCATGAGTGAAGAACTTGGTGTAGCAGACCCGGAAGACGACCTACAACTCACATAACACAATAGAACAGACATCAATACATTCATCCATAATATACTGGAATAGAGCAATAGATATTTCAAGTTGCAGTGCTTAGGACAGTCTGCCCGTTCAGTCCGAATAAAGAACTAAAGAACTAGTGTAGGAATGAGTTCGTCATACTGATTATCAAAGTCTCAACTAATATTTTCACTATTTATTTTTAAATTATTCCATGTTGTTTAATATGTATCCATTTTAATATGTATTCAGTTTATTTGATAAATAGAGCAATTTAATGATACTAGTTATATAATCTAAACGCCATTAAGTTATTTGCTCATTTAGTTGTTCTACCAGTTCTGAATGAATTTACGTGCCTAACTCATAAGAAAGTCGATTCAAGAAAAACTCTCATGATCCCAGAGCTTGGGATTGTACATTGACCTCATTATCTAGAAATAAATGTCAAGGCAAAATGGTAAAATCTACAAGAATTTCTTAGAGTGTTTCAGAAAATTATTATGTATGATATGAAGTCTCTAAACCTACATGATTGATATGGATAAACTCTATGAATATTCCTTAATTTCAAATTGCATGTATTTTTTAGGTTAGGTCTACATGTGTTGAAAGAATTTAAAATAGTAATTTTAGTTCATAAGAATTCGAAATTGGTAAGCGTATAAATCATCTTTCATATATTATACCTAACAGTCCCTTACGATTTCTAATCATCTCTGTGTTTCTTTTCTAGTACGTACTAAAAACCACTTCCGTGTCCTTGTTCCAATAAAAGTGCATTTTTATTTCCCCATGGGCATGGTTTATAAGTCCCAAGAAATACTGAGCTTAAAATCTTAATGAAGAAAATTAAAGAAGAAAGAATATCCTGTGTTTAAAAAAATGCAAGTTTTGAGACAATTCCAAATTAGGCAGGGAGATAAAAAACCTCTAACTCCAATTTTTGGCATAATTGAGTTAATGGTAGTGTATACTTGTTTAGTTTGCTCAGAATGTATGGAAGGCAAGAAAACCTTAATTTCAGAATGTTTCTGCATTCAGCTGACATATTTTTAAGTGCCTGGAGTTCAGAATTCCCTCTTACTCCATGGAAAAAGAGAGTTCCTTTACTCTCTCATACAGGTGGGGTCACTTTGATTATACTGAGAAACATTACCTTGTGCTTGGGTACAGAAACTAGTCAAATGACAGAAACTTTAATTAAATGAAAATCCAAAGAAGAAAACAGGAAATTGTGGAATCACGAAGTCAGTGATTTGACACCTACATAAATTTGTGTGTATGAAGTTCTGGAGCTCAACGTCAATCATTTATCACCCATCATACCATCGGGGTAACGTAACTCCGCCTTCCAGGTACCCCAATTTAAAAAAAAATGGATTACAATTCTGCCAATGCCAGGGGAGAAAGCCGGAAATGTCATAAAAGACAACCTGGTGGCATTAGACAAAAAGATATATTTGATTGCACACAACATTTCTCCTATATTTTCATGATACAGTCCAAATACGTTAGCTATTTTTTTTTTCCACATTTTGTTTGTGAAAATCAAAAACAACCTAATTCTGTCACTATTTTAATTACATTTTTAACAATCACCAGAGTAAAATATTTAAATTTTATTTAAACTGTTCAAGTTTTTAAGTGAAACACATAGCCTAACTATTACAATACTAATAACTAGAGCTAGGAATTTTAGGTGCAAAATTTTGGTAAAAAAGGTGCAAAAAAGGTGCTTTAATTTAGCAGAAAAAGGTGCAAAAAAAGGTGCAATTTTTTTTAAATAGAAGGTGCAAATTTTCCATGTGAATCATCATTAAAGAGTACCAAAACCAATTACATCAAGTACCTCACACCTCGCCAATAAACTGTTGTCGCACTACATCTTTACTACTTCGTCGTTCCTTATTTTTCACATGTTGTGCACTACTTATATGCTGCGTAACACGAATGCATTGATGTTTTTCATCAATTGTTATTGAAATATCACAAAGAATGCACCTGATAACAGATCCGTCACTCTGAATTCCATCTGCACTAAACTTTTTAACAATATCATGTAGTTTATAGGAGTTCACTTTCGGTTTCGGCATACTGTATACTGGTAACTCAGGAAAATAGTAGACCGCACTAGTCAAATATTATTTTGAACTGAAACATTTATTCACGCACTCAACAACCTTCCTTGCTTGAACAATAGCTTTCGCATAACTGTGGTGCAATGAGGCGCAAACTAATTTAAAAGGAATAGCCTAACGGGATTACACTGAAGTGGAAGTAATGTGATATGGACTGATACCACATATCGTTACAAACCCTTGAAATCGTATTTGAATAAATGTAATATTATATATATTATTTTTGTAATAAAATGTTCCAAAGGAGACAAAAAAAGGTTTGAAAAGGTGCAAAATGTGCTTCCATTAAAGAAAATGTGCAAAAATGTGCTAGCATTGAAAAAAGGTGCAAAAAAGGTGTAACTAAAACACAGTTAGGGGCATTTATTTAATGTTTTCTTTGCAATAGGCCTACTAGCTAATTTGAACATTATAGTAACAAAAAAAAGGTGCAGCACCTAAAATTCCTAGCTCTACTAATAATTTATTGGATAACATTTGTGATCGCTGAGAAAGATGACATGTTTTTCTTCTCTTCTTTAAAAGTTGTTTCTCTGGGTTTAAGGAGTTTTTGATTTCCATTATATAAATCTAAGTGGTAATAGGCACTCTTATAGATTGAACCCATTAAATATAGGTTATACTAATTCCTTACATAATTATTATTATTACTATTATATTATATATAATAAATATATATATATATATATATATATATATATTACATGTATATAATGTATAATTCTTAAGTTAATAGTAATGTATAGTTCTTGTAAACTAGATAAAATTGAGAAACTCGCCAATTATCTCGAGGTATATACCAAAACTATGCCGATTATGTTACAATCTCGTGTAACATAGAAACAATTAAATTTTATATAATGTAATGCTCTTTAAAAATTTCAAAGTTATTAAATTAAAATCAATTATTACTTATTGGAACATGATTGTAATCCATGTTCTTGTATATATATTTTTTTTCTCTTCTGATAGGCCTAAATGTAGTTTTCAAAATATGTTATTCTGTTTCTCAAGCTTATAATGTGTGCATTGAGAAATAGGATTCTACAGAGGAAAGTAAATTAAAATGAAATCCAAAAATATAAATATAATGAGAATAATAATTAAAGGTTGCATGAATAGTTACAAAATTCTATAACTGAGAACTCATTATAATAAGTTATATAAAACGACAGAGATTTTATAAAATAAAGAATTAAAGTCTATCCTACGTCCTGGAGCTTGTATCTCTAATGAAAGTCACACTTTCGTTTAAATTATTAATGTTGAAGTTCAATTTATTAGGATTTGATAGAGTTAGATCTGTTTATCATTCTTATGAGAGACCTTCGTGCCACTGTATGGCCCAGGTGGCCTGTAGCACGTAAAAGTACATATATAGGTGAGAGGCTAAACTGCGTAATGCCCCAAAGAATTTTCAAGAAAGGTTATTAAAATTCTATAACAAGTGCTGGAAACAAAATACAATACCAGAAGAATGGAAAATTTGGAAAAATAATCTCAATATTTAAAAAAGGCGATAAAACAAAGCCAGAAAACTATAGAGACATAAGCTTACTATGTGCAGCATACAAAATATATGCAAAAATGATCAATCAAAGATTAACAATAGTAGACGCAATAATATCAGAAGAGTAGACAGGTTTTAGGAAAAGAAGAAGTTGCACAGACAACGTATTCACTTTAAAACAAATAATAGAGAAGCGAAGAGAATTCAACTTAGAGACGCACATCCTCTTTATAGATTATAAGAAGGTCTTTGATAAAGAGTCTAGACTAAAACTATGGAACATATTAAGTGAAAAAGAATTCCATTACACTTGACAGCAGTAATTAAGAAAATGTATGAGAAAATAAAAATAAATCAAAGGGAACCAATAAATATAACAGGAAAGAGTTAGATAAGGTTGTCCACTATCAACCACTCTTTTTAACATTTCGACGAGATAAGATCATGGAAGCAAATGACGACTGGGGGAATTAACTTAGGAAATATAGTAATAAAAACAGTAGCCTTTCCAGATGACCAAATTTTAATAGCAAAAACAGAGGACGAACTACAAAGAATGTTATATAAACTAAATGAAATATCAAAAAAAAAATACAACATGGAAATATCATCAGAAAAATAAAAAACAATGGCCTTCAAGGGTGCTCATCCAGTTCGGACAAATATAATATTAGAAAATAAACCAATAGAACAAGTGGTAAGATATAACTTCATAGATTGCGAAATTTCATACACAGCGGAAACAGATATAAATAACAAACTAAATAAGTTTAATTATATAACACGAACACTAAAAATAACTTTGAAAAATAAAGCCAGGAAATACTCTATAATCAAATTATACAAGACAATGACAGTGCCTATTATTACTTATGGATCCGAAACATGGACAGTAACAACACAACAATCCGCCAGAATACAAGCTACTGAAATAGGATTCCTCAGACCAATAGCAGGATATCAAAGAACAGACAAAAAACATAACACAGAAATAAGACAACTAAAAGTAGATGAATTAAACACGACAATAGAGATATACAGAAGAAACTGGAAAGAACACTTGGCAAGGATGACTGAGAATAGAATACCAAAAGCAGCATACATTTATTCACCACGAAGAAGAAGAAGTTTGGGAAGACCAAAGAAAAGATGGGAAGAGCAGCAATTTGGAGCCGGAACAGGCTAGTAAATAAGCCTAAACCGTGAAGAAGAAGAAGCTAAACTGCGTTAATAAAATGTAATGACACTTGTGGTATTGTATAAGAGTGATGATGCCTGTTTAGTTATTTTTGAAGATTAAATCTTCATACCTACTGAAAATATTTTATTTGGCCTTTATGTTTCCACTTACAATGTTCGTGTTTTCTAAGAGTGTTTCCATGTTTAACAACACTGAATGCAACGTTCTGGTTCTGTTGATATTAAACAACAAAGTGTTCTTAGCCAACCTTTATTTATTGTTGTTGTTGTTAAGTTTTATTTATACAGTCTTAATAGTCATCTGGTTACCCACTATATTATAGGTAATTTTTGATTGAGAGGCAGACGGCAATTGAAAGAATTTAGCTGACCCATGATGATGTGTTATTCATGCATTCATTACTCTTCTCAAACGAAGTCTATTTTGTTTATTGAAATTCATTTCAGAATTTAGACAGTAATCTGGTATAGTGTTGACTTGTCAGAATGTGAAATTACTTAGACTATTCGAAGTATAACTTTATCTAAAATATAACTTATATACACAAGTATCTTGTCACTCTTTCGAGGCGCCCCTCCATGTCCTTGCGCTGTCAAAAAAGTATGTACGTCATATAGAGTTCAAAATCCTCTCCCGACAGGACGTGTTACCTTAAGTTTCGGGAGGCGTAGGGACGTAAAGGGCCAACAAAGGAGAAGGTTAAACTAAAGAAAGAAACAGGCAGAATACCCAAATATTAACTTGATATTTATATCTCATTTTTAAGTGAAATAATGATTAACCTGAAAATATAATTTTCATAAACATCCCAAAGATGTTAAATTTATTAGTAGACGGGTTTCTCTTTTGTTTAATATAATTTAAATCCCCTTGATTCTATTATTTTTTTTTAATTAAATAGACTATCAATCTATGGTGTAGGAATTTTACTATGTTTCTTATTTATAATCTGTCCACCGCTGTCGTCTTGAGGTAGCGTGCTGCCTTGTCACGCAGCGGGCCCGGATTCGATACCCGGTCGGGGCAGTTTTTCTGGGTGAGGTTTTTATCGGGGTTTTTCCTCACCTCTAAGCAAAATGTCAGGGAAAACTTTAAAGACCCAAACGGTTCCCCGAATCCGAAAGCATGTGGGCATCATCATCATAATCCTCCTGATCATCATCATCCTTCACCGGTGTGGAAAGCAACGGGAAGGTACCCACACCCCCCACCACACCTACAACTTCACCCTAGTAAAGCTGCAAAGCCATAGCATGAAAATGCTCTGATTGCAGCGAAAGGGGGGGGGGGGGGGGACTGCCTCGGGCAGAATTACGATGGATGGATGGATTTATAATCTATTTTTTCCTCATCTGTAAGACAAATGCCAGGAAATTTTAAGGTGCAAACGGTCCCCGAACATCATCTGACAATCATAATCATAATCATCATATTCGGCATCTTTATTATGTGTATATGAATGATGTGTTCAAGTCTTAATGTTGTGTTGTCTCCAAGAAGATGCTGACATTGAGCTGATCACTCATTCGGGGAGGCCCCCCATGTCCTTTTGTGGTAAAAAAATTATAGCCTCTATATGTGTAAGTTATCCATAGTTAAAATAATTTTCCCAACAGATAATGTCACTGTAAGGTCCGGGTGGCGTGTGGCACGTAAAAGTACCTATAAGGCGAGAGGTTAAACTGAGTTAATGGAGTGGAGTAATATATTGACTATTAAGTTGTATCAAATATAAGCTAATAATATTTACACGGAGTTAACAAAGAAACAATTTCAGTAATAGCATTATATAATTTGATTTCAACACTTCATTATAGTTACGAAACTTATGAAATTATTCAAACAACATTTGTAAACGTTTAATTGTATAGAAATTTCCATACAATTAACATTCAATAATTAGTATTTAATTTAGCGAAACTCGAACGAAACATGTCTCTAGCGTCGAAAATCAAATCGGGGAATATCTGGGTATAAAAGAGTCGACGAATTTAATTCGAGGCCGTTTATTTCCGATTGAGGGTCTTTCCACTTTTCAGCGGTTGCCCTTTTACCAGCCGGCTGCTGGCCCTTCACATCCACATGTGTCAATCACAGAGGTAGATGACCAACAGCCAGTGTAGGGGTGACATGTGGTTAGCATGTCGAGTCCCCCAGCCGTTATAGCTGGTTCCTCAACCTGGAGCCGCTACTTATTGTAGCTACCCAATTGCCTCACGATGCTGGGTGGGCACCGGTCCCATACTGGCCGAAATACCATGAGAAAATGTCTTCCCCCATGGAGACTCGAACCAGCGCAAGTCCCGTAGCTCTGCGCCAAGGCTTCCTACCTTAACCGCTCGGCTACGGCGCGGGACGGCCGTTTATTTCAGGTTTAAAAAAATGTAGTGCGTTCTATTATTTAAATTTAAATTAAACCCTGTCTAATCTTGGTTTCAGTAATTTCATTACATTTTTTTTATATTTACATATTCGAACCTACATCAATCATGCCTTGACATAGAACATTGACCGGACGGTTGTGAGAGAAAGAAAAGGGATATATATATATTCCCGTACACATAATAATAGACCAAATGCAAATTTAAATAGTATAAATAGTACCACAAATACGATGGAAGGATGTCACCATACCCCGGACCTGAAATGAATCAACACGCTACAAGCTGTAACCTTTCATGCGTAGAGGAAGAAGAAGTATCCAAATGTCAAATGATGCGTTATTGTTTTTTAAATATGGCTTAGCCAAGGTATAGCCATATATTTCCTATCGTTCGTATTTTTTAAAATAAATCGAAAATTAATGCATAATGACGTATTTGTGACATCTTACTTACTCACTGGCACTATCGAACCCGTAGGGTTATGGCCGCGCGGACATAAGCTCTCCATACATCCCTATCCTGAGCTAATGCTTTCCAATCATTCCCTGTATAATCTACTTCCCTCAAATCACAGTTAATGTTATTCTCCCACCTCATTCTTGGTCTAACAACTAGGCGTTTTCCCTCTAGTTTTACTACAAGAAGCTTCCATGCAAGTCTTTCATTCCCCATACGTGCAACATGTCCTGCCCATCGCAGTCTACGAGACTTAACTGTTCTTATTATATCTGGCTTCGTATAAAGACCATGTAGTTCATTGTTATGTAGTCTTCTCCATTCACCTGTTTGTTCATCTCTCTTTGATCCAAAAATGTTCCTAAGTACTTTATTCTCAAATACTTGTAATCTCCTTTCCTCCCTTAAAGTGAGAGTCCATGTTTCGCATGCATATAATATAACTGGTAGAATAGCAGTTTTATATATTTTCAGTTTAACGTGTTTTGAAAGGAGTTGGGACATCAAGAGTCTCTGTAATGCATAATAGCACGCACTTCCAGAATTGAGCCTATGTTTAATTTCTTTGTGCATTTCAATTGTGACATACTTCAAATTTTAATGAAGTGTGATCGAATTTCGACCGCTGGGTGACCACTAGTATATTATTTCTTGAAGCACGTATGTAATGTTATTAATCATACAGGATTTCCCGCGCCGTAGCTAAGCTGCTTGAAGCATGATGCCTTGTGCAGTACTCGACTTGCGCTGGTTCGAGTCCTCATGGGGAAGATTTTTTTCTAATGGAATATTGGCCCATATGGGACCGGTGTCTACTCAGCATCATAAGAAATTTGGGTAGCTGCAATAAGTAGCGGATCAGTTCTGGAAAACTACATTTAACGGCTAGGGAACCACCATGCTGACCACACGTTATCCCTGTATACTGGCTGGATTATCAACTATATGTGAGATTAACACATGTGGACGTGAGGAGAGCAGCCGGCTCGTAGGTGAAAGGCCTTCTAGGCCTGTCGCTCCATGGAATTTAATCAAGAGAGGCCCGTGTTGTTAAACGATTCTCTGATAGTTGCTTGGCTATCCTGCATATGGGATAGTCTTCTTCTTCGCAGTTTAGGCTTATTTACTAGCCTGTTCCGGCTCAAATTGCTGCTCTTTCCATCTTTCCCTTGGTCTTCCCAAACTTCTTCTTCCTCGTGATGAATAATTGTATGCTACTTTTGGTATTCTATTCTCAGTCATCCTTGCCAAGTGTTCTTTCCAGTTTGTTCTGTATTTCTCTATTGTTGAGTTTAATTCCTCTATTTTTAGTTGTCTTATTTCTGTGTTATGTTTTTTGTCTGTTCTTTGATATGCTGCTATTGGTCTGAGGAATAATTTCAGCAGCTTGTATCCTAGCAGATTGTTGTGTCATTATTTAAGTTACCCTCTACTATTGGAACTGCTTGTAACATTTGCATAACAAACATTCTTTGGCAATGAAAATTGTAGATAAATAATACTTTCTCTGAACGTAATCTGAGAGATAGTGGAAGGTATGTAAGAAAAACAATGTAATGTACTGGGCACATGATTTTGTAATATTTGCGGTCAAAAAAATCGTGACAGTATGAAACAAATTCTATCTTCTTATTTATTTACAAGTAGACCAAGGCCTTCATAATACACCTGGCAGGAAGTACGCTCAATCTATCGAAATAGAATTTTCTAATCAAAGCAAGGTTACATTTAAATCTAACTCTTGATGGATACCATCCGATGCGCTTGGGTGAACGCATTTCTTCATGATTCAACTTAAAACTGGTATGTAAAAACCACAAGGTTGTTTGGAGTTGCATAATCAAATCTTTCCATCGACACAATAATGCTCTTTCATCGGTTCAATTTAAGCGTAGATTTACCTACCTTATTTAAGGACAAATGTATTTTTAAGACTATCATGTTGCTATGCTAATTGATCATCGAGTGTATGAGACACAAGGTGTTTTCATAATAGACGAGCATTGAATACTTCAATCTGTACTGTAGAACATATGTAATATGAAGTGAACAAACCAGATTGCCAAAAATAAATAAATAAATAAAATCCTGATCAAAGTAACATGCCTAAGAAAATCATATTCAAAAAGGTTTGCTAATAAATGCGTAGTCTATAGGCATACGGAATAAATGTATAACAAAATTGAACTTTTTTGGAAGTATTTTTCATCCTGAATTTAAATATAATTTCAGTTTTTTTTTCCTATCAGGCAAGTTTTCTGTGATATTCATTTACAATTTTTATATTTTTTAGTAAAATCCATCTAACTCATTCTGACTTACCTAGAAAGTGGTAGATACTGATTTTGGGGCATATTTTGCATCTGGAATATCTCTCATCTTGGTCCAACAGTAGTCAGCCAGCATATTAGAACTTCACTTGCCTTGGTACCTTTTTCCATTGTGGAAATTTGCTGATGAAAACGCTCACCGTGCTTATCAGAGACAGGCCTTAAATACAGCTTGAATAAAATCGCTTCATATAAGGTAAAGGTTCCTATGACAGGTCAAAGAGAATGCTAAAATATATTTTTTTTAAAGTAGCTGTCACAAAAAACTGTGCCTGATGGAAAAATTCTGACTACATATCTGAATTCAGTATGAAAAAATGTACTAGTTTCACTAATCAGATTTCTTGTGAAGAAAACCTTGTCGACCAGTGTAAGCTACACTTTAAAACGAAGTTGAAAAGAAGGAGAGAGAAGAAGAAATTAAGTTCGTTGTTACTGATAAGACTATACTTTATTTCAAGAATATGAACAAACATGCTTATTAGATTTCAACAACCTAAGTTAGATCAGACAGTAATGTTCAGACTATAGTTAACCTGAGTTATTGCAGCAGTTTTCCTAAAACTAACAAAACTATTATGCTTTTAATAGAGTATTTGTCATTCCCAGAATTAATTATTATTAATAATCATTTCAAAATAATTAAAACTTAACTGCACATATCCCCGATATGAAATAATCTAAGCTGTTCAAGGGACTCAAATGTAATCCGTAGTTTTTAACTGTATGAGTTTCTGCTTGTTAGGACATTGCAACGTTAGCAAAGAGTCCAAGCGCAAAATATGGAAAAACCAGAGGGAAAACTATTTTCTTCTTCTGCATCATGAAATTAGGCCTTTTGACCGGTTTTCAAATCAAGTGGGATTTAGTAAATCTTCCAATCTATTAAATGGACGTCCAACACTTCTATGTCCTATTGGTTTGTACTTTAGTAAAAGCTGAGGAATTCTATCTGTAGGCATTCTTTCAACATGTCCATCCATACCAGTCGTTTTTCATATGTCAATTCTATTTGTTTAGTTAAAAATATTTAAGTCTTTTCTAATATCTCCATTTCTTTTTTCTGTCCAAAATTGCCACACCTGCTACAGAACGCTTCTTGGAACGTTATAGGATTAGCAAATAAGAAGAACGTGAGATCATCTTTAATCTTGATTGAAAATGGCATATCTCGTTGAATGCATAAACAATAAAGAACTAATAGCCTAGAACAACACTTTAAAACAAAATTATTAAAGGCAGATATATCGACTTGAGAGAAAGTGTTTCTATAATGGCCTAAAAACGTGTTTGTAAGGAATATTAAACAAAATAGCAAATATAAATAAAATAAAATAAAAGCAAGAAAAGAGGAAAACAGCAATGAAATAAGAAAGAGCCGTCCTTGACGTGTTAACATGCAAACTTATCGACTAAACTGTTGAAAGTTTGACTTCGACCAAGGGCATTGAATTCTCTTTGTGAAAAAATTCTAAAGTTTGGTTTCTTCAAAAGTTCTAAAGTTTACTTTCTTCAAATTCTAAACAAACCGCAGTAACAAGTTATGGGACTTTAATGGATAATTGGAATAATACGAAATTGAGAGATCCAGTCTAGAAGGAAGTTATGCCATACAAATATTAAAACACTAGTAGTGACCCTTAGAAGTAGTGAATTTATTTTCCTGAAGAATTGCGGTTTAAAAATTACAATAAATGGTTATCAGAGAAGGTACCAAGACTGGAAAATCTTCAGCGAAAAACTTTTTAATGTAGAAAATATTCTCATGTATTCAGTATTGTTATTTTAGTGGCTGTTATATGTACTCTTGATTGTGATTCAATCAGATATTTTAATGAATTCGAGTTAATTCTATTAGCTGGAGATGGTATTTCAATCAACAGTTTATATCATTATTGAAATCATTTTAAATAAAAAAAATTCACAGAGATAAATTAGTTGTATTTTAAAATGAAATCGAAGTCATTTTAGTTTTATTAAACTTTTGTTCGGACTATACTGCTACATATCTATAAAGGCCTGATAACCTTCGTGTTGTCTAAAATATGTAATTTAAGATTAAGTTAGTTCATTTAAAAAAAGTCTTGGCGTAGGCTAATTACAGGTAAAATGAGACATTTTGAACAATTTCACCTACGTTATAGCAATTTTCTTTAAAAGATAAATATATTTATAGAAATCAATCTTAATTTATCCCAAATTAATAATGCTCTTTTACAGTGGACACGTATCAGGTAAATTTCCCCGCATTCCAACGTGATAATGAAAACTAGAAACGGTAGGAATGCAAGAATCGATTTTTCTCAAGCAAGAAGTGAAGGTGGTAGAGGAATTTGATAGGCGGACACAGAGAGTCGATTACATGGATGATTTGAAAAGGGCGGGAATCATAGGCACGTTTAGATTGGGAGGTTCGTGACAGACACCCACCAACAAAATTCCATCGTTTCATTGTGCTCAGGTTACTATTGAAAGTATATGATCGGAATAATACGTAAATTGATAAAGTGTTAATTTTACAACACATACTTAAATTCTTTTGGGGTTAATTTAAGTTACCGTTTTTTATGTAAACGTATCTAACTTAATGCACAATAAACCTTATATAAAGTACGAAGACAAAATTCAACTTTATTAAATTAATAAAACGTATTATTGTTATTATTACGTTACAAAGACAATAATAGAAAGTACACTTACATACGGATCGAAAAGCTAGACAATAAATGACAGGATGCAGAAAAGAATCTTGGCGACAGTAATGGATGGATTACGGAGAAGTATGAGAATATCCAGGCTAAAATATATTCGAAATACATATATCAGACAAGAAATGGATGCACAAGAAACTGTTATCGAAAGGATAACAAAGAGAGCTTTACAGTGGTATGGACATGTACAACGGATGTCGGAAGACCAGTGGTCTAAACAGGTGGTACCAGGCAGAAGGAAAGGGGGAGAAGTAGAAGCACGTGGTATGAGGGAATATATGATGCCATGATGAAGAGGAGTATGGAAGAGGGACAATGGGAAGATAGGAATCTCTGGAAAGCAGGAATCAAGGGTGAACTGCTGTATTATTATAATTATTACATGTTATTGTTATTATTGTTAGTAGTAGTAGTAGTAGTAGTAGTAGTAGTAGTAGTAGTAGTAGTAGTAGTAGTAGTAGTAATTTAAAGTAACAATCTCTCTCATAATTACACATTGGCATACATATTAATAGAAAATATAATAAATAATTAAAAAGGTGAAGTGATCCCACTACAGACTATAGGAGACCCTTAGTGTAATAGGAGGTTAAGGCTCCCACTTTTTCTAGACAATCGGCCCTTCATGGCAGCCGGATTGTCAGCCTTGCGTGATGGCCACCTTTACCCCTAGAACAAGCGTCTGGAACTCATTTCCAAATGGTACCACCAGAATGTTGGGTCAGTTTAAAAATCCTGACCCCACCGGGACTTGAACCCTCGATCTTCCGGTTTGTAGCCACTGCCTTAACCACTATGCCACGGCATGCCCCCATAATAAATAATTAGGCTATATTTAAATCGAATTGCACATAGTGATCATTCGTGTGATTGGGAACACTACATTAGACATGGGGTTGGAAAAGCAGAGCCACCCTTTATGTACCTATACCCATTGTTCCCCGGCCCGCTGAGCGCACACTCAGCTTGACCCGGGTACACACTTGGCAGCAGGACCCGTGGCCTTTCTCTTCCGGCTGCTTTAGGGACTTAAATGCTCTCTTCAGCACATAGTTATTGTTTTCGAGTAAATGGTAGAGTGATGATCCAGCCGCCAGTGATAACCAGCCGTAGATCAGGAGACAAAAATCAAGTCATTCAGCATTAACAAGCCTGTTTTCAGTTTTTCGTCAGTTGTCTTCCTAGGACGCCAAGAGGAAGACCGCGACCGCCACGGGCGCCGCCAACGCCCCGAGGAGCGAGGGCGGGGGGTCCGACACCGCAAACCCCACCAGAAACGACCCTTCTTAGGAAAAGCTTATCGTTTGCGAAATTTTTAATTTTGAAAATAAAATTTGGGAATTTATAATTTACTGGTGGACATTTGTCTTAGCGCTACCACTTGATAAAAACCTGTCCAATCTGTGTTTAGTTCATCAGGAAAGTGACCTAGACTCGATATGAAGACCCCAGCCATTAGGGCCGAGCTGCTAATCACTTACACCATGGAGCCGACATGGTTAATTATTATTATTAAGTTAATTTAATATAGGATTTTTTATCTGTATACATGAGTTTATACATTATATAGGTTACAGTTACCACCATGTCATGGTCTAATAAATACATACATACTAAGAATGGGGAATATTATAATGATTATGATGGCCAAATGATGTCCGGAGATCGTTAGGGCCTTAACGTATTCTGATATTTGTATTAAAAGTTAGGAAAAACTCCGAAAACCCTTTCACCATGGAACACTAGTCCCGACCTGGGATCGAACCTGGGACCGCTCGGTGCGAGCTTAACCTGTGCTGTGGAGCAATGTTTTACTTTATTTTGAATTATAGGAACTGTATTTTACTTCAATGCATACAATAATTCTAATGAAAAATTGATAATATTAAAATATATCTAGGATCATTGTTAACAGAATAAAATAGTGTGAATTAAAAAATAAATAGGTGTCGATAAAGCAGAAAATTCATGTTATTATTCAGTTGAATGTCTCCTGATGACATAAAATAGAGAAAGCTATTTTTACATTAATATTGTCAGGATTACTAACTGTAGAAGATTGATATGGACAAGCCATGAACTTTACATGAGTAACAGTAGAAATGCTTTAAAAAATGTTATTGGTAAACCCCAGGAAAAAAGACCAAGAAGACCTGCCGTAGTTGGGAGAATAATATTCGAATGGATTTTAGGGGATTGGATTTCGGAAATACGAACTGGATTCAATTAACTGAAGATATGGACCAGTAAAGGTTTACTAAATTAAACACAGGACCTACGAATTTCATGATCCATACAATTATTTGTATTTATTATTTTTTTTCTATTTTTCTAAGAAAATATCATTGTCAAATTCCATATGGTGGAATAAGCATATTTGGAAAGACACAAAAAATATATTGGTAAAACATTAGTGGAATCTGTTGCAATGTATGGAAGTGAGGTATGGACAATCAATAAGTACTAAAATAATAGATTAATAGCTCTAGAAATGGATTATTTACGCAGAAATGCCAGAAATTCAAAATTAAAACATGTCACACATAAGGAAATTAGAAGCAGAAGAAAGCATAATTGAAAGAATTGATGAGAAGGAATTAAAGTGGTTAGGATATATTTTAAGAATGGAAGATGAGCGATGGCCGAAGCAACTATATGAATGGCATCCGATCAGAAAGAAGAAAAGAGGGAGACCAAAGTTGACATGGAAGGAAAACATGAAGACAGTAATGCAAGTTAGAGGACTAAGCATCGAAAATGCCCAAGATCGTAGGTTTGGAACGGGAAGACGGCAGCAGCTGTAAAAACCCGAAGATAGATAGATAGATATATTATTTTTTAATGGTGATTAGTATTTTACTTTAGTGTGTTAAACCAGAATTCTTCGAGTTACACTTACCATTTCATGTAGGCGAAGAGAAAAAACACCATGAAACCTTTTAGTGCTGATATAAAAATACTCTTCATGAAATGGTAATTTTGTATTATTTATAACTTTATTATCTTGTACTGTAATCTAGCTCGTGCACTGTATTTCTTTTCGAACGCTCCAAGTCTACATTAATAAAAGCTAAATGTTTGTAAATCTGCCAGCATTTATGTCAGTTAAGAAACTACATATTTATTCCGAGTTTTTAAAACTTTTAACAAGAAAACGATTACTATTTTTACACGCTTTATATTAGCTTGACCTGTGTCAATCTATCTATCTATGTAACGGAATCTTTCAACGCGATTTTCACCCACTTAAAATCATTGGATCGACTTGAAACTTTGTATACTTGTAAAGGATCCGTGACAATACAATAATTTCATATTTATTTTCTAAAATCCTGGCCAGAATCGTCGAAAATCAAAAAAAAGTGTCTTTGTATCTATGTAACGGAATCTTTGAACACGATTTTCGCCCAATTAGAAACATTGGATCGACTTGAAACTTTGTATACTTGTAAAGGATCCGTGATAATACAATAATTTTATATTTTGTTTCTAAAATCCTAGCCAGAATCATTAGAAAATTAAAAAAATGAAAACTGGTATAATAGGTTGCGGACTTGTTGACTTTTTAGTCAATCGTTGTAAGAGCTCAGTTGGTAGTTTTAGAAAACTAAAACAACACGCTTTATTAGAAAACCGAACTAAAAAAATGAAAAATAACTTTAATTTCCAACACGCTTGGGATAAAATTAAAGTGGTCAACAAAACAATCATCTCCAACACATATAGAATAAAACTAGAGGTATCAACAAAAGAAAATAATTTTACCATCAAAAGCGTGGGGTGCTTTTTATGATTTTTTATATTTTTGTTCTTAGAGACTTTACTTTTACCAATATCTGTCAAATATATTCATTTATATAGAGCACCCCACGCTTTTTATGGTAAAATTATTTTCTTCTTGTTGATAACTCTAGTTTTATTCTATATGTGTTGGAGATGATTTTTTGTTGACCACTTTAATTTTATCCAAAGCGTGTTGGGAATTAAAATTATTTTTTTCATTTTTTTAGTTCGGTTTTCTAATAAAGCGTGTTGTTTTAGTTTTTTAAAACTATTAATTATTTAATATTAGTCTACCAGGCACTCATCCGCATCGTCAACGCCATTTCAAATATCAACTCTAATGGTTGTATTTAGTTTCACTACTATTGTTTATACTGTCTATCTAAGTGATTTGTTCCATTCGGCTCCGTAAAGCAAGTGGTTAGACGCTCGCCTCTCACCGCTGGGGTCCCGAGATCGAGACTAGGTCACTCCGTGTGGGTTTCGTGGTGGTTGAAACGGAGCTTGGGAAGGTTTTTCTCGGAGTTTCGCTCATTTTCCTCCTGTCACACAAATTCCATCCCACTATTTTCTCCATGCTACATTTCGTTTCATTTCGTTCATCCGCCCCTGTGACGGTGCTTCAGAAATGGTCGGCCGGCACCCTTGTCCTTCACAGACCTCTATAAATATAGGAGCTTCATCTCATCTCATTCCTCGATTCGTCCCTGAGTTGGACACAAGTTGAGGATATTTTATATAATTATTTGATCAAATAACAATCAAGTGAAAAATATTGCACTTTCCTTTTATAACCAAATTAAAACTTTAATTGATTTACAATAACATTAATTCAGAAACAACTCTGAAATTTAACGAGTTCTTTGCAAAACTCCAGACAATTTTAAATATCTGCCCCATGCTATTCTGACATAATTGTTGTCGGATATCACATTTTATTATGAAAATATCTTATGGGTTAATATTTTTTAATATATTGAAGATGGAAACATAGATTTTTCAATTGGCGGATATTTTCTCTCTTCAAAATATGTTCATTTGTTCTTATATTTTCTAAAACGTTCCTTAGAACTTTTATAACAATAATCTACCTTTAAATAAGCATATTATTTCGTAGAACCACTCTTCTTTAATATATCCCAAAATTTTAAAATAAAAACAGTCCCAGGAATTTGAAGTTTTTCGTAAAATATAATGTTATATACTTTTATATAAATTCTCCAAAATTTAAGAAAATTACTCAACTGTAATTCTTGCATTGTACTACCTCATTTTTCATGTTAACGTTCCAATAAAACACAATGTGTGATGATAGAAAATAAAGGAAGTTGTAATTGATGTAAGATTTTTACTCAGTGATTATGAAAATATGAACTGCGTAAAAAGAAAAATCTCATACATAAATAAGAAGCATTGTGTTAAATTCCAAATACATATATCTTGCTAAAATGATCTGGCAATATTTAAATTGTATTAAGTTCTTATCAATTTTCTCACACCTAGCAACGGAAACAACATTGTTCTCTATTTCACAGGGTTAAAAGATATATCTTAACCGTGGTAATTTCCTCCAAGGTTAATATTTCCGTTATATTTACATTCATTTATAACGTTACATAATTACGAGTCTCGAGATTTGAGTCTTGATTGCTCCATATGTGGTCCTGGTGGACAAATCGGAGCCAGGGTATGTTTTTCTCGGGGTTCCTCCCGTTTTCCTCTGCAATAAAAAAATCGTCATTCCAGAACTTTTTCCATACCTCTGTCATCCATTTCATTTCATATAATCTGCCACTATGGTGATTCGAAGGGCTTGGTCTTCCGGTATCCGTGTAAATCACAGAGGTTCAATAATAATAGGGGTTACATATTATTTTACCTGCGCAATAACCAAGCGGATTATGGCTCAATGCTTACAAGTTAGTTCAGACTTACGGGACTTGCGCTGGTTCGACTCCCCATGGGTGAAGACATTTTCTCAAGGAATTTTTTGACCAGCATGTGACTGGTACCAACCCAGCATCGTGAGGCTGAGGGACCCGACATACTGACCACATGTCACTCCTATATTGTCTGAATGTTCCTCCACCTCTGTGATTAATACATATGGATGTCAGCCAATATGTGGCATTACTCCGGACAGGTGTAGAGAGTTTTACATAATTAAGAAAAAGCATTTATTGATGTAACATTCTATATATATATATATATATATATATATATATATATATATATATATATACACGGAATTTCAACGAAACATAAATTTATTTCTCTTCATCATCCAGAGATTAAGCCTGATGGCCCGTTCCGGTTTAATGAAACCTAGAATTGTAAAAATTGTTCAGACCATCGAAAAATAAATATGTTCAGATATTAATAAAAGTTCTTGGGGGGATAATGAACATATAAATGGAATGAATTAAATAAAGTGCACTTTTCCAATACACGTTTAATTGATTGATTAATCATCGTTTCAATTAGTAGAATGGCTCTGTGTGTGTATCAGGACCTGAAGTCTGAAATATAGCTCTGTAAACTAAATGTGTCGGCCTTTTACTCCCAGATTTGAATTACGTCTCCAATGAGCTTAGTTTTTAAAAGCGTCGTGAAATAATAATACATTTTTTGTTTAATTTATACTGGTTTTCCTTCTTGTTTTACCTGTTTGTTAACTTTCTTTAGTTCTCACATAGACAGAAGGACAGGACACACACACACCCAAGGTGGAGATTTAAAATCCCCTACCCCGCCAGGAATCGAACCCGGGTCACCAGAGCGGAAGGTAGGGACTCTACCGATTACGCCACGGCGACGGACCTTAGAGGACTAGTTACAAAAGCAGAGGTTTAGTAACGAGATGTTCTAAAAGCATCAAGTGACTATAAACCTAATTTTGTAATGTGTTGTTTACAATAATTTATCTACGTTCAGAATATTTTAATATATGTTCTATATTTAATAAAATTTATTTATTGCAGAAACGATATTTTAAAGAAAGAGTAATGTGGGCTTTGGAAAAAAAAAATAAAGTCAGGATAAAACAAAATTGTTGTTATATTCTGCATAACTATCAATCATCATTAAAGTGTATTTTACGTTTTGTTGAACCTGTATTTTATGTTTTGATATAGAGTTTTTTGTTTTTTTTGTTAGAATATGAAGTATAGGTTTTGTTGTTTAATAACTACGAATACAGCGTCACTGATTGCTAAAATAGTAGATAAAATGCTAGTTAATATAATATCAACGCAGCACTATAATTCAATGCATGCATATTGAAATTGTATTTTGATCATTTTTTAAAATATGAATGACATAAAATTATACACGGCCTGATTTTGCAACGTACTGCGTTAACCACTCGATTATGGGAATTGTTTCAAGGCTGTATGCAAACTTGTACTCAGGTTAAGTTTAAAATAGTCCAATGTCGAGATTGTTGATAACTATTTGGGTGGAGTCTTAGTGACATAAAAAGTTAAACTAAAAGTAAAACAAACTCTTTTTTACAGTATCTTCATCTCACTACTGTTATACATGCCTACAGGCATTTCCTAACATCCTGTACTCAGCTGATCCACTGCACGTTTTCCATTTTATCTGCATTTTTGTACCTGTTTCTAATGCAAATAAAAATGTGGTAGCAGCGTAAACATCTTATATAATAAATAATAGTTTTAAAAAACTAAAACAACATGCTTTATTAGAAAACCGAACTAAAAAATGAAAAATAATTTTAATTTGCAACAAGCTTGGGATAAAATTGAAGTGGTCAACAAAAAAAACATCTCCAACGCATATAGAATAAAACTAGAGTTATCAACAAAAAGAAAATAATTTTACCATCAAAAGCGTGGGGTGCTCTATATCAATTAATATATTTGATAATAAACAGATATTGGTAAAAGTAAAATCTCTAAGAAGAAATCTAAAAATCATAAAAGGCACCCCCACGCTTTTGATGGTAAAATTATTTTCTTTTTGTTGATAACTCTAGTTTGATTCTAGATGTGTTGGAGATGATTTTTTTGTTGGCCACTTCAATGTTATCCCAAGCGTGTTGGAAATTAAAATAATTTTTCATTTTTTAGTTCGGTTTTCTAATAAAGCGTGTTGTTTTAGTTTTTAAAAACTATTTTTTAATTTTTAGTTTTAATATTTTACATAATAAGATAAATATGTAAATATCTTTATATTCGATACTATTATAGTATGAGCTAAAAGTAATACTCTTCTAAAAAAACCTCCAGCCGGACTTGAACCAGCGACCTATGGATTACTGAAATTATATACCATTAGAGTTCACCGCTCTACCAACTGAGTTCTTACAACGATTGACTAAAAAGTCGACAAGTCCGCAACCTATTATACCAGTTTTCATTTTTTTTTTTCATTTTCTGATGATTCTGGTCAGGATTTAGAAACAAAATATGAAATTATTGTATTGTCACGCGTCCTTTACAAGTATACAAAGTTTCAAGTCGATCCAATGTGTCTAAGTGGGTGAAAATCGTGTTCAAAGATTCCGTTACATAGATACAAAGACACTTTTTTCTATTTTCTAACGATCCTGGCCAGGATTTTAGAAACAGATATGAAAATATTGTATTGTCATGGGTCCTTTATAAGTATACAAAGTTTCAAGTCCATCCAATGATTTTAAGTGGGTGAAAATCGCGTTGAAAGATTCCGTTACATAGATGGATAGATATAGGTCAAGCTAAAATAAAACGTGTAAAAGTACTTTGGTTTTATAACACATTTAATGAAAATTAAAAAAAATATATAATACTATAAATTTTAAAAATAAATCTAGTTAGTAGGCTAGAAATTTAAAGAATTAGTTTGACCATCTCAAGGAGAAGTTTACATAAAATATATATTTTCTTCTTTGAAGTTCTAAAAGGATACTTTATTTTTGGTTTACAAGTCCAATATTTTATTTAAATTATTACAACATTAAATACTAATATTATTGCCTTTTTACTTATGAATAATTTTTTGTGGGATTTGAGTATTTTCTTCAAATCGAAAGCATTAATTATCTACATTATTAAGATTAGAATTTATTGTACTTTCGCTTTACCTCATTTTTATTCTTACCTAGTTTTTTTTTTAAATTATGAATTATATTTTAGAATAGTATTTCTAACTTTTTCTGTAGGATCCCATTACAAATCATCATGAAGATACACTTGGTATACAATTTAATAACCACATATTAAGTATTAGTCTGCGACTCCCTAACCGCTCATATGTAACATTGCTGAACAAAATAAACCTTTAACTTTTCTAGATATCTCTACAAGATATTAAGAATACTATCTAAGTCATGTAAAGAGTTAAGAAGAGAATATTATACCCTCCTCAATCCTGGTGAACTGTCTGCTTGATAAATTCATTAACTATTATATATTGTATACAAGCACGCCGTAGCGTAGTGGTTAAGGCACTGCGCTACAAGTTGGAAGGTCGAGGGTTAAGTCCCGATGGTGACAGGATTTTTATACTGACCAAAACCTTCTGGCGGCACTATGGCCCTGGGGTCGACTCAGCATCTAACGGAAATGAGTACCAGACGCTTGTTCTGGGGGTAAGGCGGCCGTCACGCAGCTGACAACCCGGCTGACATCAAGTTCCGATTGTCTAGAAAAGTGGGAGCCTAACCTCCTACTACCCCAAGGGCCTCCCGAGGCCTGTAGTGGGATTACTTTACTTTACTTTATAGTATATACAAGCACATGTAGTTGTCTCTACCACTCAACTAAGAAATGTGTTGTTATCATCATCTTCCAAAAAAGTATGCTATGATCTCATGGCTGGATTTTCAATCCAACTCTTTCTCGAACGGTCATAATATATCTTTCTATGTGGTCAATAGTGATTTTGGGATTCTTCTTGGACTTACGTTACACATGTGTTTACCAATTGTGTTAGCAATTGTTTATAAAATGGATAATTGATTCTAACTAACGTTCTTGGAGAAAACCTCGAGACCACAGCGGTGGATTATTATAGGATTTTAATGTTTATTTTGGTTAAATAAATTTTATATATATATATAGTAATACGCGAAGAAAAAACTTTGTACCCCTTTTTGAGGAGAGTGATATTTGGCATAATTAAAGTTCATATAGAGATGGAATGCAGAAAAATAAAATGTTTGTATAATATCTGTTACAAATAAATGAAATTCAATGAATGAATTATCTCTAAGGGATTTATGTGTATCATCATTCGTTTGTTTAAGTTTATACTGAAAGTGCATTGTGTAAAGAAGAAAACTGTGCAGCAGCAACGTGAATTGACTTACTCTCGCGTATTTATTATTAGTGGTTTATTATTAGTGATTTAAAAAAGTGAGTACATTTTATTATCTAAATTAAACCCTGTCTAATCTTCCTTTGAGTAATTAAATTACATATTTTTTATATTCAGATATTCGTACTTACTTCCATTATGCCTCGACATTGAACATTGATGGGTTGGAGTGAGAGACAAAGAATGAGGGATATAATATATTCCCGTACGCATTATAATAGGCCAAATGCAAATTTAAATAGTATGCATAGTATACAAATGTCAAATGACGCGTTATTATTTATCAAATATGGTTTAGCCAAGCTATACCACATATTTCCTATCGTTCGTATTTTTAAAATAAATCGAAAATGAATGCATAATGACGTGTTTGTGACATAGGCCTACTTAAAAATTTAATGAATTGTGGTCGAATTTCGACTGCTGGACAACCAATAGTTTATATAAATGTGTATGGTATTGCAGTAGCGACAGAGAAGACATAAAACTCGTCTTGTAAATAAGCCTATGAACAACGGAAATTTGTGATATGATCTCCTGTGTTTACAATGTAGTATTACATCATCTTGTCTCCCATGTACAGTTGTGAGATTCTGCCAACCTTGAATAAAAAATAAGTTGTAAAGAGGAGCTGCATATCAGATTACAGTAAAATATGGTGACAAGAAAAGTTATCCTTATCTACTTTCCCATTGTTAACATAATTAACGGCACGAACGTCTTATTTTAAACTAAATACAGACTTTTTGAAGTGAATATACAGATATCGTAGTATTAATTTTTTTTTTCTTCTAATACCAATAAATGCTCAACTACAAAAATTGTATGAAATATTTCAGCAAAATTAACTATTATGTTAGCTAGACAAATTTCGAAATCTTATACAACATTTGTACAGGGAAACCCTAAACAAACTGTCACAAATTGCCCAAGAGTCTGGATATCTAGATATTAAATTAAAAATTAAAGTTAAATACATTGACATTGCTAGTTAGTGATCGAAAATATATTACTAATAGCACAATATTTTTACAAATAATAGCCGACGTGCGTTGCTACACCTAAAAAATGATGTGTTTTTGCATTTAGGTTGAATAAGTAAGAGGAAATAAATATAAATTTATGTCATTATTTTTAGATACCCCGTCCTGATTACCCGGTGTAGCTAGGGAATCTATTTATCCCGATCTTCTTGGCATCATGAAAGACAAAAATGGTTATTGCGAGTTATCCTTAAAAGATAAACACATGCTGTCGCGGACAATTGTGTAGTGTTTTTGAGATATTCATTTCTGTATACAATAATTTTATGTATTTGTTATGGTTTAGGTAGCGTAAGCTATTTAAAATTACAAAAGCGACATTTTTTCATACAGAAGCTGATTTTTAACGGTGAATGGCTTGAGCATTAAAACTCTCTTATAACCTTCCCGGGAAAATCCTGAACATTTTGCAAAAAGCCCATTGGCAATCGGATGAATGGCACAGCAGCACATCTACTTATCCCGATCTCCTTGGCATGAATGAAAGACAAAAATGGCTATTGTGTGTTATCTGTCAAATATAAACATAGGCTGTTGCGGACTTTTTTGTAGAGTTCTTTGAGATATTCAATTCTGTGTTCATTAATTTTGTGTATTTGTTATGGTTTAGGCAACGTAAGCCAATAGGGGTAAAAACGGGGCTTTTTCACGTTTCACTACAAAAGGTATTTTTAAGGGTGTTGGAGTTGAGTATCTCAACTCTCGTATAGCCTATGTTCATCCCGGGAATCTCCTGAACATTTTACAAAAAAAACATCACAATCGGATGAACGGTATGGCCGCGCATAAAGTACGATCAAACAATCAAACAAACAAAACAAAATTCATTTTTATATATTAGATAAAGAACGTGTTCATAACTAATTAAAAAATACACCTTTTTTTCATTTTTTAAAAATCTTTCATAGTTAAGGGTGAAGATATATAGAGTCAAACCGATTCTAAATGCTGGCAACTGTAATTGATTTTCGTTTAAGCTCATTTAATATATACATGTACTGAAATTTTCAGCGAGTCCAATAAAGTGCTTAGGAAAAACGTTGGATTGAAAGGAGATGAAAAGACAGATCAATGGAAAAAACTACTTAACAGCGAGCTACATGATCAGGTGTAATACGAACAGTTAACTATCTTAGACAGTGAAGGGCAGAACATTTGGCACGAGCGGGAAATGAAAGAGGATGGAAACTCCTTGTACGAAAACCAGAAGAAAAACGTCCAGTTGGTAGACTAAAACTGAGGTGAAGAAATAGTATAAACCATAATTTCAGAGAGGTTAATTGGAATTTTTGCAAAACATTTGTTTATGAAGAGTCTAAATCCGCACCGCCCTAAACGCGAGATTCGAAAGTGCCAGTGAATACACGGAATCCAAGGAACATAATATCGTATATCTGACAAGTCAACAACAATTCCTCTGTATTAAGATACAGATGTGATTCGAAATATTTTGATTTGAGTTTTTGGGATATAAAAGTTGTTTTTTCAAATATAGGCTTAAAAAATAATATTTTAAATCCACAGCTTGTAAAACCATTCAAGACTCAAATCATATAAAACTCTCGCCCTCCCGACTCCTTGTATGGAAGTGAAATCTGGGTTCTAAAATGATATACATCGCCAGATTAACAGCTACATAAATGAGATTCATGCGCCAAACTATTGGATATACTCTACTTGACCATCAGTGGGATGAAGATATTTCAAAGAAACTCCACATGCAATCTTTAGAAGAAAAGATATCCTCTTACATAAGCAGATAGCTGCAACGTGTATCCCGTATGTCACCAATTAGGCTCTCTAATGCAGTTCTTCGGTATCGTCACTGACCTGACATTGACAAAAACGACTTTTAGACCCTGTCTAGTTGAGATCGAAAAAGGTCAACATTGGCCTATATTCATGAATGGTGTATGATGATGAGATATCAAAGTTTATACTTTATTTGTATATAATATATATATTTCTTCTTCTTCTTCACTTCCTGGTTTAGGCATTAATTGCCTGTTCCGTTTTTCTCCATTACGCAAGGTTTCCGAGAGACGGCATTTATAATTTCAAACACTTTAATATTTTCTACATTCGTAACTACACAATAACATTTGAACTCGCCTAGAAAGTAAGAAATTACTATTTTCTGCTATATTTCGGCTGTGGAGAATCCCAATAATCGGCCAGCATATTAGGATTCCATTTACCTTGATATCTCTTTTCCATAACTGAAATCTCCTGATGAAAGTGTTCCCCGTGCTCATCGCTCACTACGCCAAGATGGACAAATGGACGAAAAAAACGTTTATTAAAAAAATAATTATTTTAATTAATTAATTGAAATTGAAATAAAAAAGCTGTGGGTGATGGAGAAATTCCGAATAAATATTTGAAAGCACGATAAAAAAACTGCATTAAGTACAGCTATTGGTACTCATGAGACAAAAACCATGTTGACCAGTGTAATAGATCTAAGACCATCTCTTCCGAGGACGTCCGACATCTCTTCTTCCTCTCGGAAAATAATGTAAGATTTTATTTGGTAATCTGCTTTCTTCCATTCTTTCTACATGTTCTTTCCACTGATTCTTGTTAAATATATTTTATTTTATTTTATTGAGTATATCTGCAGTTCTTCATGGATATCCTCATTTCTTATCTGGTCCATTCTAGTGCGTGCTATTGTTATAATTAACTTTAACAAATTTACCGGTATTGTTTTCTTCAAAACATAAATCAACATTCCTGAACAATTCCTGAAAGTTTGTCGGTAGAGTCCGTTTCCATGGCATTTGGGTTCTCTGCTACACGATTAAGGAAGTAGCGACCCCGCCTTTGTGCATGAATGTAATCAAATCGTGTCATAGACAGTTAACATCTTGTTCAGCTCGCCTTATTGGGACAAGAAGTTAGTATTGAATAACATTACGATGAGGTAATTGCAATGGCAGATGACTGCACGATATACAATAACCTTGTTTGTGGTCGTTACAATTTACAACAGTGGTGAAACCGTTCAGTAGCGTTAACTTTCATTAGCAAGCTTGTATAACATAATTACTTTATTCTCTTCCCCACTTCTCACTAAGACTTCAGCATTTTTTCACTATTTCTCTACCTAACATTAACCTTAGTAAGTACTTGCACATACTCTATCTCACCATGGTCTTACAGGGACACATGTTGGGAGAGGATGTTTTACTTCAGATCACTCACACACTTTTTTCGACCACACAAGCACTTTAGAAGTTCGAATGAATGAATAATCAGCTCAATTCAATGGACATATCCGATATAATACGAATATTAAGACAAGACACCCCATTCATTCACACTAATCAAGGCTAATATGATGTGGATAATTAAGATGGGCAGATGGTGTTCGGGTATCGTTTGAACCTGTAAGTTTCCTGACATTTCTTTTACAGGCGAGAAAATACCCCGAAAATACCTCACCCAAGAAACTTGTCTCGACCGGGGATTGAACCAGGGTCCGTTGCGTAAGAGCCAACAACGTTTCCAGATCACATAGGTTGAAAATATTTCAGTATTTCATAATTTTTTGTATTGTATTGTAAGCCTATGTTTCCCTTTACAGAGATTCAGGCGCTCTCCCCCTACAGGGAATAATTTGAACCATACTAATTTATTAACACTTGTTTTTCGTATAGATGTCATTTTTAGTGGTCTGTGGTCAGCGTTCCGCCTCATACTGACATCTAGGAAACCAAGGTAGTACTAGGACGGGAAAATTCGGTAAATTTTGCTTAGAGGCCTTTTCATTCAGGCTTAAGGATTTTTTACCAGCCTGAAAATCTTCAGACTCGGGACCCACGGCTTAAAGTCCCTCCCGGAGGACTTGCTCCTTGGATTTTTCCGTCATAAAAAATCCATCTACTCCGGCCGGGTTTGAACCCGCGACCCTCGGGACCAGAGGCAAGGAGCATAACCACTAGTCCACCGTATTTCATAATAAAATTGTATTAAATACAATATTTATTTTCACTACAAATGTAAAATGACTAGTAAAAGATTATACTTTTTGTCTAATGCCACCAGGTTGTCTTTTATGACATTTCTGGCTTTCTCCCCTGGCATTAGCGGAATTGTAATCCATTTCTTAGGTTGGGGTACCTGGAAGACGGTGTTATGTTACCTCGATGATATGATGGGCGATAAATGATAATGAAGAGCCAGAAGAGTTCTTAACCTATATTCCACACCATGAGCAACCATAGGAATAATTCCCTTTAAGGAAAAATTCCTATGGTCTGACCGGGAATCGAACCCGGGACCTCATGAACAGTAGTCAGGAACGCTGACCACTAGCCCATGAGGCTGGTCAGTAAAAGATTATATATAGTTAGATGTTGTTGAAACTTGTGACATCGTCTCACAACCATTCTTAATTATTTAACATAGGGTACCAGGGGGCTTTTTTACGCATGGGGCTTTTTCACGCACTGATAGTGTCATTGACTCTGACAGCTATACCTTGGTCTATTGAAGGTCGAAGTAGGTATTTATAAAAATCCCGTTTTGTCACCCCTTCAATAGTGAAAATATTTTTTTTTTGTGAATAGAACCGTTTTTTCCGAGAAAAATTCTTTTGTTGTGCGAAGTAAACCTTATTCCGTCTTCTTACCTGTTTGAATAACATTACAGTCTCAATTATTAAGCTATGACATTCGCATTTGAAATTATTTTAGCTTCAAAATAGAACTGCATGTAGGTTATGGTCTTAGAATATTAATTTAAAAAGAGCAGATAGTGATACTTAAGTGACTTGAGCATAATAAACATTTTATTAACATATTGTAATATGGGGCTACTTCGCGCACCGATGATGGGGCTATTTTACGCACTAAATTAAGACACATTTTGTATAAAATTGAGTTACTAACACATTACGTTAATTAAAATTAGTAGAAGTAGTATGTGCCCCTCGTAGCTGAGCGTCGTAAGGCATTATGCCTCGTTGCTAAGCGGTTCCAATCCCCACGAAAAAAAAAAAAAGTTATTGGAATTTCGGTCAGTATGGGTCCAGTGCCCACCCAGCATCTTTACAAATGTGGGTAGCTACAATTAGTAGCGGTTGCAGATTGAGAAAACCAGCTTTGGCGACTGGGGTTCATGACATGCTGACCACATGTGACACCTGGCAGGATTATCGTTCTTCTCTATGATTAACACATGTGGATATGAACCCAGCAGTCGGCTGGTAGGCTAAGGGTCATCTAGGCTCTCCATGCCATGGAGGAGGAGAAAATGTAAATTAGTAGCCGTAATATTTCATTCACAGACGCTCTTTAACAATTCTGGTCATTAGCGTGAAGTTCAAAACTGGGCACCAATGGGCCGGTAAAGTTTGCTTTTATGCCTCTCATTTAAGGCTTGAGCTTCTTTTACTTGTGGATCTACGACAACGGACCAACAATAAATTTACATCCCTTACAAAAAATAATAAACGAATAAATAAACTTGACTGCAGAGCTAAACGCCAGCCTAAGCGGACTTCGGAACATTTGATGTCCGACTCGAATGTGGAAATAACAGCTAAAAGGGCGCTAAAACTGTAGTCTGTTGGTGAAATGAGTAGAGAAGTCTTCCAGTTTTCCGATTAGATATTATTCTCACTTGAAGATCAAGAGCGAAATGAGTAATGCCACGTGATCTGTTCTCCCTCCTGCACTTCCTTCCGCGGCCTCATTGACTATGATTTTTGCCTTCCTCCTGTGTAGATGGCCTTTTTCAAACAGCTTCTATACAGGTTCTACGGACAGACTACGTTGCCTCCAAATAACGAGACGGATGAAGGATGTGTCATGCTCTTTTTGTGAACCGAGATACTTCTCTGAGAAGTTTTTAAGAATGGGAGAGTGGATCAGCTCTCAATAAATGTATGAATTCGTTCCACGAACTATGTGTGGGTGCAGTTGGGAAGAAACAATTTGCGTGTGATAATTGTTTATGATGATAAGTTTATTGCGCGAAGTAGCCCCTCTACATGCGTGGATTAGCCCCACTGTGATTACATAAGGTGTATAGTACAGACAATTTTATAAGTTTTTTTTATTCAGTGTTATACTAGTATTTAAGGATGATTAATATTATATTATATAGGTAAGTAAATAAGCTTTAATTATAGAGTAATTAAACATATCAATTTTTTAAAAGATAATTATAATACTGATTTAAATTTGAAATGCGCAAAATAGCCCCACCCTACCCTACAAGATATATGCGAGATAATCTATACTTGACAGAATAAAATGCCATAGTTTATAAAACACAATTTTTTTAATCTGAATTCCCTTTCTTGAAATTAAAATTAAATTCCACTCAAATAGCTTACGCCGAATCTTATAATTTGTTAATTCTTAACACGTTTTCTGTTAAACATTGACGCAAACTAGTTAAAGAAAGAACAAATTTGATGAATAATATAATGGTAACAATATCATGCTTCAATTATTCTGTAGAGCAAAATATAAAATATTATAAAGAGCATTATATAACTGGTATTATTTTATAAACAAAAACAACTTCAGAGAAAACTCCATTTTCCATTTCTGCAACTATGAATTAAAAAATGTTTTGACCTCACCAACGTAAATTATTCATGGGGAGAAAAATAAGAACCCTGTATAGCAATGTTCAGAGCTATCCATGCGTCATGAACCTACGCGTTCGATAGTGCTAGTGAGTTAGTTATATAGGAATCTAGAAGTAATAGTGAACAAAAAAATGTATATTTACTTAGCCATATCTTGCACCAAGTTAATGCCGATCTCCACCAAGAGCTGTGGAATATCATCCGTAAAAACCAAAAAGAAATCTAGACTAAGACGATGGAGCAATTACTTCAACGAATTTATCAATCAGTTTGCAGAAATAAAGTCTGAACGGCAATAATGATTTTTATAACTATTGCCGTGATTTTAAGTTTTTAATAGTAGACATGGAAACCATAATAATAAAATCATGGTCATAGTCCACAATTTATTTTATGTGTGTGTGTGTGTGTGTGTGTGTGTGTGTGTGTGTGTGTGTGTGTGTGTGTGTGTGTGTGTGTGTGTGTGTGTGTGTGTGTGTGTGTATGTGACTGTGTACCGAGTGGTTTAGGCAAGATTCCTTAGCGCACAGCTACGGGACTTGCACTGGTTCGGAGTCTCCATGGGGGAAGAAATCTTCTCATGCAATTTCGGTCAGTATTGGGTTGCTACAATAAGTAGGAGTTCCAGTTTGAGAAAACCAGCTTTAATGACTGGGGACCGGACATGCTGACCACATGTTACCCTTACACTGATTGGATAATCGTCTACTTCTGAGTTTAATGCATATGGATGTGAGACCACCAGCCGACTGGTAGACCAAGGACATTCGGGGTCTGTCGCTCCATGGAGTTTATATAGACCTATATATAGTGTGTGAGAGAGAGAACATTAATATCCCATGCTGCGAATTATGAGGTCCCTGAGGAATGTCTTGTCACGAGATCAGAAACCGCCTAATATTTGAAATTTCAGAATGGATGGTTCCTGTTAGTTTGGTCTTGCATAAATCATCACTGGATTCATTTATTATCTTGAATTTGTACACGAAGTTGAACTATGAAAATCAGACAAAAATACAAACTCAAGGTAATATGATAAATTGATAAGTTACAATAATTAAGAAGTGGTGAGAAAATGTGATTGTGGTAAGCTGTCGGACAGGGCACATGGAGGTGGCCCAGTTTGCTGGAACCAGGTCGCGGTTGGGTAATGGCGTCCCACCCACTCCACCAGACATGCATATCAAGTGATGCTTTGCATCAGAGTATCGTGGCAATCTGCCGGGTCTTAAAATACTACAGGTGTCTTCTTCCTTCTCTTATCACTGACGTCACGATATCTCACGCTTTTATTAATAGCACCATTTTAGCACAAGATAAAATAAATGTGTTTTCCTTTATAGATTTATAGAACTAACTTCATGCAAATATAAATATTTCGTATTTTATAATATGTTTTGGAATTCAACAGAATACACTTAAGGTACAAAGTGACCAACTTAAGATAGAGAACATGTTATTTATAGCTGTGCTTTTCTGAGACCGCAAGAAGTAAATTAATGTTCTGTGTCATTATAAGTGCCATTCCAAAACGCATAAACCATTAGACAACCAAACATAAATTGCCTTTTTATTAAATTTTATTAATCTTATATTATGGAGAAAATCATTTGTTAAAAAGCCAAATACAAACATACAAATTGAATAATCAATTGAGTTGGTGTTTACTTGATGAAAATCCATACTCATTAATTAAATAAAATTAAAACTTAGTTTTATTTGATTTTCATATACAAATTTAAATTTCAACGAACATTTTAAACTACTTATTGCTTATTAAAAAATTGGCAACTTATGAATGTTTTAAAAAATGTGCTTTTGACTATGGAAATGGATTTCATCAGACGGTCAGCAAGAATATCCAAAAGATATAGAATCAAATAAGGCATGAAAAATTTATAAATAAAAGAGTAAAAAACTAACATTGAATTTCAACCTTTGTAAATTAATTTCTTCTTCTTTTCTTCTTCATAATTAGTAGGATTTTCATTCTATTTATTTCCAAAATCACTCCTCGGAGGAAGACGTATTGGATGTGCATTCGATGTTTATCCATGACTTGGCTGGTCTTTCTCTTCTTGTTCTCCCGTCCATTGATCTATCTTCTTTAGTTCTTTTTGCAATCGGTTGTCTTCCATTCTTTCTATATGGGCTTTCCAATAGTTTCGTCTATCTAATATATAAAAATGTTTGTTTGTTTCTTTGTCCGTGCTTTATGTGCGGCCATACCGTTGATCAGATTGTGATGAGGCTTTTTGCAAAATGTTCAGGAGATTCCCGGGATGAGCATAGGCTATAAGAGAGTTGTGATACTCAACTCCTACACCGCTAAAAATCGCCCTTTTTAGTGGAAAACGTGAAAAAAGTAGCTCTCTGGACGCTTATATGGCTTACGCTGCCTAAACCATAACAAATACACTAAATTAATGTACACAGAATTGAAATCTCTAAAAGCTCTTTAAAAAAGTTCGCTACAGCATTTTATGTTTATCTCTTACATATAACTCATAATAACCATTTTTGTCTTTCATTGATGCCAAGAAGATCGAGACAAGTACGTAGATTCCTGTGCAAGCATAGCAGTACATGGCAGGTATTCTTTTACGGATAACTCACAATAACGAATTTTGTCTTTTAGCTCATTTATGCCAAAAATGATCGAGATAAGTAGATTCCCGGGCAACACCGGGTAATCAGGACAGAGAATCTTAAAGTAATTACGATATAAATTTATAATTAATTTGTATTTTACTTATTCAACTAATCATAAGAATTGCGTTAATTTTCGTCTTTCAGCTCATTTATGTCAAGAAGATCGGGATAAGTAGATTCCCGGGCAACGCCGGGTAAAAATATAAATTTATAATTATTTTTTTTCCTTCTACTTATTCAACTAAACATAAAAACACATTAATTTTCATTTATTTAGGCGTAGCAGCGCACGTCGGGTATTAGCTAGTCTATAATAAATTTGGTTATGTCTTGAATTTGACATTTGTCCTCTAATTTCTGTGTTGTGTATCTTATCAAATTATGTTTTCCCCTGAATTAATATATAAGTTATATAAATTTCAACACAAAAAGAATATAAGGTAATAAAATAACTAAACAAGTATGGGAAGCCTGAATAGGTACAGTAGTCAAAATTGGATATAGAGCAAGATAGCAAAAATACATGGAAAACCATAAAGTGACATGGGAAAAGGCCAAGAAAAATCCTTAAATAAAAGGAATGGAATGATTTTTGTAAACTCTCGACGCCTACAAAAGACATAAGAAGTAATTGTTACTCTAGCATTTATTTTTGTCAACTTTATATAACTTGTGAATTTATTAGCATTAAGACCATATATCGGGTTACATTATAAGTTGTAATCGCTCAAACTGAACTTTTAAAAAGGGATATGTGGCTTGCTTCGGCGGTTGGCGAGCGCATCCGGTTTGGCCTTCACAGCACGTACAATTAGTCAGCTTTAAATTATCAAGATGGTGAGGCCGATTTCGCTGGTGAATCTTATTTTATTATTTTAATTACGAATCTGTTCGATGGATATGTGATGAATTTATTCAGACATTTCCTTCTGAAATGCGACCTTTAATAACTCACTCGCTTCAGCCAGAATGTGGTTTCAAGATAGCCTACAATACCTATATAATCCTGGAACGACAATGTGGTTTCAAGATAGCCTACAATACCTATATAATCCTGGAACGACAATGTGGTTTCAAGATAGCCTACAATACCTATATAATCCTGGAACGACAATGTGGTTTCAAGATAGCCTACAATACCTATATAATCCTGGAACGACAATGTGGTTTCAAGATAGCCTACAATACCTATATAATCCTGGAACGACAATGTGGTTTCAAGATAGCCTACAATACCTATATAATCCTGGAACGACAATGTGGTTTCAAGATAGCCTACAATACCTATATAATCCTGGAACGACAATGTGGTTTCAAGATAGCCTACAATACCTATATAATCCTGGAACGACAATGTGGTTTCAAGATAGCCTACAATACCTATATAATCCTGGAACGACAATGTGGTTTCAAGATAGCCTACAATACCTATATAATCCTGGAACGACAATGTGGTTTCAAGATAGCCTACAATACCTATATAATCCTGGAACGACAATGTGGTTTCAAGATAGCCTACAATACCTATATAATCCTGGAACGACAATGTGGTTTCAAGATAGCCTACAATACCTATATAATCCTGGAACGACAATGTGGTTTCAAGATAGCCTACAATACCTATATAATCCTGGAACGACAATGTGGTTTCAAGATAGCCTACAATACCTATATAATCCTGGAACGACAATGTGGTTTCAAGATAGCCTACAATACCTATATAATCCTGGAACGACAATGTGGTTTCAAGATAGCCTACAATACCTATATAATCCTGGAACGACAATGTGGTTTCAAGATAGCCTACAATACCTATATAATCCTGGAACGACAATGTGGTTTCAAGATAGCCTACAATACCTATATAATCCTGGAACGACAATGTGGTTTCAAGATAGCCTACAATACCTATATAATCCTGGAACGACAATGTGGTTTCAAGATAGCCTACAATACCTTATAATCCTGGAACGACAATGTGGTTTCAAGATAGCCTACAATACCTATATAATCCTGGAACGACAATGTGGTTTCAAGATAGCCTACAATACCTATATAATCCTGGAACGACAATGTGGTTTCAAGATAGCCTACAATACCTATATAATCCTGGAACGACAATGTGGTTTCAAGATAGCCTACAATACCTATATAATCCTGGAACGACAATGTGGTTTCAAGATAGCCTACAATACCTATATAATCCTGGAACGACAATGTGGTTTCAAGATAGCCTACAATACCTATATAATCCTGGAACGACAATGTGGTTTCAAGATAGCCTACAATACCTATATAATCCTGGAACGACAATGTGGTTTCAAGATAGCCTACAATACCTATATAATCCTGGAACGACAATGTGGTTTCAAGATAGCCTACAATACCTATATAATCCTGGAACGACAATGTGGTTTCAAGATAGCCTACAATACCTATATAATCCTGGAACGACAATGTGGTTTCAAGATAGCCTACAATACCTATATAATCCTGGAACGACAATGTGGTTTCAAGATAGCCTACAATACCTATATAATCCTGGAACGACAATGTGGTTTCAAGATAGCCTACAATACCTATATAATCCTGGAACGACAATGTGGTTTCAAGATAGCCTACAATACCTATATAATCCTGGAACGACAATGTGGTTTCAAGATAGCCTACAATACCTATATAATCCTGGAACGACAATGTGGTTTCAAGATAGCCTACAATACCTATATAATCCTGGAACGACAATGTGGTTTCAAGATAGCCTACAATACCTATATAATCCTGGAACGACATGTGGTTTCAAGATAGCCTACAATACCTATATAATCCTGGAACGACAATGTGGTTTCAGATAGCCTACAATACCTATATAATCCTGGAACGACAATGTGGTTTCAAGATAGCCTACAATACCTATATAATCCTGGAACGACAATGTGGTTTCAAGATAGCCTACAATACCTATATAATCCTGAACGACAATGTGGTTTCAAGATAGCCTACAATACCTATATAATCCTGGAACGACAATGTGGTTTCAAGATAGCCTACAATACCTATATAATCCTGGAACGACAATGTGTTTCAAGATAGCCTACAATACCTATATAATCCTGGAACGACAATGTGGGTTTCAAGATAGCCTACAATACCTATATAATCCTGGAACGACAATGTGGTTTCAAGATAGCCTACAATACCTATATAATCCTGGAACGACAATGTGTTTCAAGATAGCCTACAATACCTATATAATCCTGGAACGACAATGTGGTTTCAAGATAGCCTACAATACCTATATAATCCTGGAACGACAATGTGGTTTCAAGATAGCCTACAATACCTATAAATCCTGGAACGACAATGTGGTTTCAAGATAGCCTACAATACCTATATAATCCTGGAACGACAATGTGGTTTCAAGATAGCCTACAATACCTATATAATCCTGGAACGACAATGTGGTTTCAAGATAGATACAAACCTATATAATCCTGGAACGACAATGTGGTTTCAAGATAGCCTACAATACCTATATAATCCTGGAACGACAATGTGGTTTCAAGATAGCCTACAATACCTATATAATCCTGGAACGACAATGTGGTTTCAAGATAGCCTACATACCTATATAATCCTGGAACGACAATGTGGTTTCAAGATAGCCTACAATACCTATATAATCCTGGAACGACAATGTGGTTTCAAGATAGCCTACAATACCTATATAATCCTGGAACGACAATGTGGTTTCAAGATAGCCTACAATACCTATATAATCCTGGAACGACAACGTATGTTATGAGACAGTATGTAATAATTTTTATAAAGTTAGAGCGGGGAAGGACTTAGTAGCGGAGAGGTAAAACGGATACACGGATACACCGTATAATGTATACCCTACATAACAACTATTAGTCCTAGCTGAGAGCAAGAAAAGAATTAAGACTAACTCGTTAATCAAATAGATAATTTTAAACATCTGGATCAAAACTTATATTTTAATAAACTACTCCTTGAAATAGTTCAATTAATTCTTTTAATTTCTAGCCTACTTACTAGATTTATCTTTACCCAAATAAATCATCCAATAGCAATAGGACTAATTCAAACTACCTTCTGTTTTTTTCTGTATGTTCACAAAAATACAGAAATAAAATGAGCCGCTCGTATGGGGACTAGACACACTAAATTCGCCTAAGTTATTATTACCTACTATTAAAATCTAGCTTAACTAAACTCCAATACGCGAAAACCTAGAAAGTCCTGAACTACCAGCCGGTTCTGGTTTCACATCCACCTTTACAGAAATGGATGATCATCTATCCAGTATAGGGGTGACGTGGTCAGTATTTCGGGTACCCAGCTATTGTAGCTGCTTTTTCTCTCAACCTGACTTTTAATATCTGATTCTCCAAAATGGTCTGCAATTCAAGATGAACTATTGAAGATGTTAGAATATAATCAACTTAATAAAAGAAGGCAATATAACATGCTAATTCAGTGTTAAACTATCAATTTTTTTATTGCCCCGGGTTTGTCCTTTTTGGACATTTCTGGTGTTCTCCCCTGGCATAATTATAACCCACTTCTGAGGTTGGGGTGCCTGGAAGGCGGGTTACGTTGCCCCGATGATATGATGGGTGATGATAATAGTGGTGCGCCAGGAGAGTCCTTAATCCTAAACTTAATCTAACATGAATATGAATGATGATGATTCCGATGGCCATATGATGTTCGGAGACCGTTTGGGCCTTAAAGTTTCCTGATATTTGTCTTAAAGGTGAGGAAAATCCCCGATAAAAACCTCACCCAGGAAACTGTCCCGGCCGGGATCGAACCCGGGCCCCACTGCGTGACAAGGCAGCACGCTGCCTCGAGACCTAAGCGGTGGACTTGCGATCAAAAAATATTGGCCAAAATCATTTAATATTTGTAGGATAAATTAATGAAATCAATCGTTAAAATTACTAGTTTCTTTTCTTTTTTCGTAGTAGATTATGTAATTCTTACTTTTCAATATTGTTCTTATAGAATCCCAACATATTCAACTCAATTTCAATGACTATTTAACTCATGCCCCAATGACCAATCACATTTCAAAGATTTTTTATTTACAACCAATCACAGTCTTTTTCACCTCGATTTTGTCAGTTTAATTTTATCACTTTAAAATGAAGTTCCTCCTTTTTAACATTCTGAATAGGTCATAGCATTATTCCGCAGTGACTACATGTGGCTACTAGACTGTATATACAGTGCACACACAGTGCTTGCGGGAGATAATATAAAACATTTGTAGCAATTGATTACACCACAAAAAAAACACCGTTTACCCTTCCTCAAACGAATTATTTCCCAAGGAAATAACATTGCAGAAAAATATAATTGACATATTTACATCATAGGACATCAGGAATGAATTAATACCTATAATGTTGGTTATAAATTTCTCCACTAGGGTGTATTCTTACAATATTGCGATCCTTCGGTAATAAATAATATGATCTGGTTGCAGTGATGAACAAATGAAGCGTAACAATCGTTTCTCATTTGTTTTCAAACATCGCCGTTTACCTTAAATATATAAATATTTTAAAATAATTATATTTAAATAATGATTTGTGAGTAAACAGCTTATGTTATTTGTTAAATAGTCATAACAAATGCCACTCTTGATTTGCAAATTCTCCAGATAAATTCGAAATCACTCGTGGCATTACTTATGACAAACATCTTGACGATTGCCATTAAAGTTCAGATATTGATATTGTTTCAATTTGTTCGCATTGTTGTTAATTATTATTATATTGTAATTATATAAAAGTAATGCATTAAACGTGATCTTTATAGAAACCAGATATAATAAGAATGGTTAAGTCTCGTAGACTACGATGGACAGGACATGTGGCACAATGGGGGATTGAAAGGGAGGCATGGAAACTTCATATAGGAAAACCAAAAGGAAAACACCTAGTTGGTATACCAAGAATGATGTGAGAGAATAATATTAACCATGATTTGAAGGAAGTAGATTATTCAAGGAATGATTGGAAAACAATAGCTCACAATGGTGAAGTGCGGAGAGCTTATGTCCGCGCGGACATAAATATACAGGTTCGATAGTGACCAGTGAGTTGATTAATATGTTATGGCAACAATTGGATACAGCAGTGAAACTATCTGAGAGAAATACATATTTAAAAATCATATTCAAAATTTGCCCAAAGTTTAGCCATGAATATTGTTAAACCAGAAATAATTAAAAGAAAATTATGTAACCAAAAATTAAAATGAAGTCATTCTGCTTACCGTATATTCCTGAAATTAAAATTTTGAGTTGCAGGAGAAATTGGAATTAGTAAAGTACGAAATAATAACGTCTGTGTAATTGGGTTTTGTTACATACTGTAGAAAGGACGGTGTTTCCAATAAAATCATGTACAAGTTGCTAAGTACATGGTCTGGTGTATATATTGTAATTCTTGCAATGCTACAAGACACACACAGCGAGATGTCTGATAACTGTGAAAGAAATTGTACATAGAGCATTATCTGATCGCCGTGCGCAATTAAAATTCATGAACTCGTTGCTTCAACACATTGTGTATTGCAATGAACCTCTTTGTAAACGGCGAATAGGTAAAACATAATTTCTTACATTGTATAACATTAGCCATTTTTGTATCATCAAAGTGAATATTTTAGCGAATTCCGAAGTTATGAAGTTATATTCTAAGCATCTCAATGATTTTTTTTTCACGACTAATCTCATGGATCCTATTTAATAGACATTGAAAATCGCTATTCCAAAAATCGATATGCATTTATGGGTGTGTGTGTCTGTGTGTGTTAATGTTCTAATGGCCACTTTTTTTGTTTTTCGGAACTAAGCTCGGCAGACAACAATTAAGAGATGTAGGCATTAAGCAGAAAAACCGAACAATGGGATTGTGTGTTAACCTGAAGGGACAATTGGAATATCGTCTAGGGGCCGAAATTTTATAATCCTCGCAATTAAAAGCCATATATGCTATTGTAATAAAGCGAGGAAGGTATGTTAAAAATTAAAATATAAAATTGTGAAATATTCACCTGAAAGGTCCGTCTCCTCAACTCAATTAATTATTTAACTGTAGCGCTTTCGGGACTTGTCCCATCATCGGCAGGATTCAAAACTGGTGTTTCACTGAAGATCTGGTAGAGGGGGTTATATGTATTGGGTTCGTTTTCGTTTATCAGATTGTCGGTGTTGTGAGCTGATTTCATGATTTCGATCTCTTCGAGTACATTTATCTTCGCTGGATTATTTTCTCTGTGCCTTACTGTTAGGGGGTTTTCAATATTTGACATGCGATGTCCGTCATGGATAACGTGTTTTGCATAGCTTGATTTTCCTTCTGCGTGAATAAAGTCTCAAAAATGTTCTTTAAATCTGATGTTAAAACTCCTGTTGATGGAAATCATAAAAGCAACTCACAACGACAATCTGATAAACGAAAACGAACCCAATACATGTAACCCCCTCTACCAGATCTTCAGTGAAACACCAGTTTTGAATCCTGCCGATGATGGGACAAGTCCCGAAAGCGCTACAGTTAAATAAGTAATTAAGTTGAGAAGACGGACCTTTCAGGTGAATATTCCATAATTTTATATTTTAATTTTGAATAATACGTCACGGAACACATCATGAATCTTATAAAAGTTGATGTTAAAAAATCAGCTAAATGTGATCATTAGAAGTGGGAGTATGCCGGAAAGTTAAAATGAAAACCCGCTGTAGCATCTGCCACGTTGTTTTCTCGCAACGAAACTGAATACATGGGATTGAATTAATGAAAGAAAGACACGTACCGGTATATATCGTAAACCAGCAAAATCTGACCATAAATAGACGTGCTAAGAAATTCGCTTAGTTTACGCAATTCTTTTTTTTTTCTCAACTATCACCATGTTAATTTTCAAGTTATAAATAATTTCACTCCATTGCATACAGTCGATCTCTGTGAACTAGTGGATATCATACTCGCTTCTAGTTCCGAGGTTTGCAGGTTCAAAACTGATCGGGATGGATGGATTTCAAGGGCTCGAAACTCTGCTGTAGACTTTAATTGGAGCTGAAGTAAAGTCGTGATCCCGTATTGTAGATTTACTGTACGAAATAGTAGGTCTTACCTCAAGCCTGATAAGAGCCCTCAGAGCAAACTTCATCTGCCCTTTCATGCGAATTGCAACCTTAATAAATTGTACTGATCAAGAGCATCTATAAATAAAATACTAACATTGTAATTTTTTGGATACGTGTGATGTCATAGTTGCCTATATAGCGTATATTCAAAATATATTCCGGTAATACCAATTAATTTCTTCTTTTTTTATCAACTGAATTGTTATTAATTTGAGTAAACAATTTCAATAATGATATTAGAGTTAAACTACTCTCAAATATTAAATGAATAGTATTATTTTTATATTAGTAAGTATACACATGTATCTCTAACTGCCTTATTAACCTCTTCCTTAGTAGACACTTACGTACTCACGTATCAAGAACCTCGCAGAGGCATGGCCTATCTAGATAGGATTTTTAAATTTGAATTACATGCTAATTTTCGTCCACAAAGGGGCATGGAGGTCCTTAAGAATGAGTTTGCTCATTTCCGGTATTATATATGTTCTTAGATTATGTGTATAGGCCTACAAATAAATAATAGAAATTAGCTTTCCTGCTGCTGCTATTACTTCCACCTTTATCTAGTTCAGATTAGTCAATTATTTGTTGCATAGAGTTTATGTGACACCTATATGAGTATTCAAACGCAGGAGACTCCAAATTTTCAGGAAAAGCGATAGAGCTGGAAAAAATTTCCTCAAAGTGTGATAGTATAGGACCTATACCATGTCATCATCATCTTCACTTCAACGTTTAGACAGCTCGCCTGTTCCGAATTTACAATGATTTCTTTCATCTCTTCCTACGTCTTCCTACATCCCTTAATCCCTTTGCTTTATAATGATATGCCATCTTGGGCAATCTTGTTTCTTCCATTCACTGAACATTTGTTCCCAGTGGACGCGGTGTTGTTAAATTCTATCATTTATTGAATATATTTCATCATATACCATATTACTAATAAATTTGGAATACAATGTATATATATATATATATACTCAATTCTGCATAAATAAACTTTTATCGAAAGAATTAAGTACATATCGTACTATTTATGGCTTCTCTACCTGTATTTCTCGCTTTTAATACTTATATAGCCCTATACTAATCAGATTGAATTCAATAACATTAAAAAGGTGTCGTTTCAGTGAATTAAAGACATATTTGCATTAAATATTAATAAATTACATATTTTTACCATAATGATGTCTTATTTTAGGAAGATCGTAAGCGAGAATTATTAAAACGCAAATTTATAATCTTCATACGATAAGACCAGAAGAAATACATATTACTCCTACAGCGGTTAAAGGGAACTCCGACAGCAAAAACTTTGAAATCCTGCCGGATGAAAATATACCGGATGCCTAGTTTGTTTACCAATTACGGCATAAATAAATTCAATTCAACCTCCAATGAGATTAATTAACCTCCATGAGAATTATATTATTTTAATAGGCCTATTACTAAATTAAAAAGATTGGACTGAATTTCATACCATGAATATATTCATTATTAATTTAACTCAATCGTCAGTTTATAATTTGCTTTAATTTATTTTTCGTTCCCGTGGACTAGTGGTACTATGCTTGCATCTTGTCTTTAGGTTTATGGGTCCAAACCAGCGAAGATTTCTGGATTGTTAAAGGCATAAAAATCACGAGTATAGTTTTTTCGGAAGGGAAGTAAAGCCATTGTTCCCATGTCGCAGATTATCAATTCCTATATTGGCTATTGTGGAAAGCAACAGGAAGCTACCATAACCACTAGTAAAGCTGCAAAGCATAGCATGAAAATGATATGATTGCAGTCAAAGACCTGCCCTGGGGCAGAATTACTATGGATGGATATTGCCTGTATTACCATCCACCCCTTAAATGACATATGGATATGAGGCTAGCAGCCGCCTGATAGGCTAGGGACCTTCTAAACCTGTCCCACAATGGAGTTACGTTGAATAAAAACGTCAAGACTATAATAAGAAACCTTTTATTAAAAGTATCGTCTTTCAATAAAATTGTTTTAGGTGAAAAATATAGAAGAGTTATTTATATGTTAGGAAATAGTGTAACTTTAAACTTTCGTCTTCTTAATATCTGTAATTAAAATTATTCTAATTTGCAATAGTGCAATACATTTTTACTTAGTTACAAACTACGCTTATCTGTGGATTTTTGTACGCACAAACAAATGCGCTCAAGGTTAATAGATTATTCGGTAACGTCAAGAATGTACCTTCCTTTAGAGGGGTAGTAACGTCGTAAGTTATGTTTCGAAAATACGGAGAATTTTAGATACCTGCGTATTATGCAGTTGTGGATTTATGATGTAGGTAATCCATAAACATGCTAAAAATTCAAAACATTTTAATTAAACTGGTTCAGTTTGTATTGGATTATTTATAAGAATAAAGAATATATTTACCGACATTTTGATCATAGATTATTTTTAGTGAGTTTCCTTTTAAGGGAGAGGTAAATTAAGTCAGAGAGAGAATTTATTTTTTTGTAAATTAATAAAGTTAATGATAAAACAATATAACATGTGTATTATCTGTGGAATTGTTTTGTGCTGGTTTGGAATTGCTTGAGTGATTGGAATGTCGTCAATTTAACTTTGATTTCTACTTGAGTGAGACACAGGACAAGGTCATCAGGTTGATTACTGAGCTTGTATTGCAAGTAATTGGTGCTGCAAACTGTCTCCTGAGGGTGGTTATTTAATAGAGAGGGCGTTGAACACTAAACTCTTACGGTTTTTTGAGCACACAATATAAGAGTTGTATTAAACAATCATTGTAAAATTGAATTTATCGCTTTCAGACAATGAAGTGACAAATACAAATTAATTCAAATTTTACGACCTAAGTTCCATTTTGGGTACCTATAATTTCTGAAAAATTACTTTTTATTTTTATGCTTATTCCCTTAATGTAAAATTACAAATTAACTGCTTATAGAGTAGTCTTACACAATAGGCCTAAATGGAACGAGTATTTTGAAATGTAAAATAGCCTAGGTATATGTAAAGAGTGTAAAGTCTGATATAGATATGAAAGTAAAGTTGCAGTGTAGTTTGTAACAGATTAGTTTACAATTTTATTACGTATCCTGGGAAAATTTTTAACAATTGGTTAAAAATAATTTGGAATTTAATTTGGCATACGGTGATATCTTCATATTAGGTCAATTAAAATAAATAATCAATTGAGTTGGTGCTTACTTGATGAAAATCCATATTTATTAATTAAATAAAAATAAAACGTAGTTTTATTTGATTTTCATATTTATTATATAATTCAGTGACAGCTGTTTCGGTACACTGTACCTTCTTCAGACATGTTAACAAATTAATAATAAACAATAAATATGAAAATCAAATAAAACTACGTTTTATTTTTATTTAATTAATTGAAATAAACTTTGAAAATGCTGCTATCGAATTATTATCAGAAAATTAAGGTTCCCATGACTTCTGATACGAATTTAAAGTAATCTAGTATTGCTACTTCACTTTTATACTTATTTATTTATATACATTTATTAAACACAATGTGTACACTAATATTATATACATGGTTTACAATTTTGCTATTAATTCGTGAATTGTGTTGGTTCTGTTTTCGCACTTCACTAAGTGATACTTTGGGCACGGTTTGCTACAGAGTTTACAGATGCAGGACTCCTCAGGTTCATGGTAACTTTGTTTATGACATATTTTGCCATGGAAGCCGTGAGCGGCGAAGCGTGTGTATAAGTGGCGAAGTCGAAAATTTGGTCCTTTCCATTCGTCTGTGTTTAACGCTTCCGTTTCCGTGATTTCGTTCGGAATCTCTCTGGCTTTTCTCTGTCTCTCCTCGATTGCTGTTTTGTATGCCTGCGTTTCTGGTAGATCGAAGTCTTCTATGAAGTAAGACTCCTTTGCTATTATGTAGGCATAGCTATGTCTTGTGAATTTTGAAATTGAAAGAGCCCGTTTTAGGAATCTCGCTTTTATGCTTTCAAGTTTCATGAAATTTTTGGCTGTGAGATATGTCCATATTAGCTGGATTCCATAAGTGGCAACCGGCATAACTTTGATGTTGAATAATGCTATTGCCGTTGGTAGGGATAGGTTTCGTAACTTTGGAATGTCATAAATGGCTTTTGTGGCAGCTGTAGCACGCTCTTGTATATGCATCGAGAATACTGTTCCGGTGGTCTGTAGTGTTATTCCTAGGTATTTGAAGCTGCTAACGAATTCTAGAGTTGACCCGTCGCATGTGAGGTGATCTCTCTTGGATAGTCTTCCTCCTCTCCTAAATTTTATAGCTTTGGTCTTTGAGCTATTTATTACCATTGAATTTTCTAGTGCCCATTTCCTGATCTTCTCCATGGCTGCTTATTTATCAGTATACGATGTTGTACATATCCTCATTTCTTATGACTCTACCATTTTAACTTTGCAGATCACGTTTCCATAAGATTCATCTTCAAGTAGTGAAATTAATATACTTTATATAGGCCACCAGCTAATACCCGGCGTGTGCTGCTACACCTAAATTAATATACTTTATATAGGCCACCAGCTAATACCCGGCGTGTGCTGCTACACCTAAATTAATATACTTTATATAGGCCACCAGCTAATACCCGGCGTGTGCTGCTACACCTAAATTAATATACTTTATATAGGCCACCAGCTAATACCCGGCGTGTGCTGCTACACCTAAATAAATATACTTTATATAGGCCACCAGCTAATACCCGGCGTGTGCTGCTACACCTAAATAAATATACTTTATATAGGCCACCAGCTAATACCCGGCGTGTGCTGCGCTACACCTAAATAAATATACTTTATATAGACCACCAGCTAATACCCGGCGTGTGCTGCTACACCTAAATAAATATACTTTATATAGACCACCAGCTAATACCCGGCGTGTGCTGCTACACCTAAATAAATATACTTTATATAGACCACCAGCTAATACCCGGCGTGTGCTGCTACACCTAAATAAATAATGTGTTTTTGCATTTAGTTGGATAAGTAAAAGGAAACATAAATATACATTTATATCGTTATTATTTTAGATACCCCGTTCTGATTACCCGGCGGTGTCCGGGAATGTACGCATCTCGATGTACTTGACATAAATGAGCTGAAAGACATAATTCGTTATTTTTGAGTTATCCGTAAAAGATTACCCGCCATGCGCTGCTATGCTTGCCCGCGAATCTACTTATCCCGATCTTCTTGGCATCGATGAAAGACAAAAATGGTTATTGTGAGTTATCCTTAAAAGATAAACATTTGCTGTCGCGGAATTTTTTGAGATATTCAATTCTGTGTACAATAATTTTGTGTATTTATTATGGTTTAGGCAGCGTATGCCATTAAGCTAACAAAAAGCGACATTTTTTCACGTTTTTTCACTAGTGAAGATGATTTTTTAAGCGTGAAGGACTTGAGTATTAAAACTCTCTTATAACCTATAATCTTCCCGGGAAAATCCTGAACATTTTGCAAAAAGCCCCATGACAATAGGATGAGTTGTATGGCAGCACATGCTTGCTCCGAAATATACTTATCCCGATCTCCTTGGCTATTGTGTGTTATCTGTAAAAGATAAGCATATACTGTCGCGGACTTTTTTTTTGTAGAGTTATTTGAGATATTCAATTCTGTGTACATTAATTATGTGTATTTGTTATGGTTTAGACAGCGTAAACCATTTAAGGGTAAAAAATGGGACTTTTTCGCGTTTTTCACTACAAAGGGTGTTTTTAAGGGTGTAGGAGTTCAGTATCTCTACTCAATTAAGCCTATGTTCATCCCGGGAATCTCCTGAATATTTTGCAAAAAACCCATCACAATTGGATCAACGGTATGGCCGCGCATAAAGTACGAACAAACAAACAAACCAACAAACAAACATTCATTTTCATATATTATATTATTTGGAATATAGAAAATATAGCCTTGAAATAGAAGAAAAAGCCATCTGTGCAGAAAAAACGAAAAGTGATCGAAAAGAAAGACATATGGAAATAATCCAAATAAAGTATTTATAATGATTAAGCCTTAAGATAAAAAATAAAATAAATGGTTAGAGCGTGATAAGGGATAGATAATATATGACGAAGCATATTAAAAAGTTATAGCCTAATCATTTTCTAAGTTAAAATGCTATAATGATTTTTAAGTTATTTAAGGTACAAGGAGAATTAACCAAAGATTTTAATTTCAGCAAACTTGAAAACAATTGAAATGATTAGCTGCATTAATATTTTCTATTGAGTTGTGAATCTATATACAAAAGTTTAACAATAAATTATAAATTTTACGTTATAGATAAGGAGTTGATATTATGAAAACATTTTAAATAATTTTGAATAATTACTCCGAAATTAATTATTTTTGCTATTAATAAGGGTATTTTCGGGTGTTCGTGTATCAACATCCTGTTTTAATGAAATTCATTGTTCGATAAAATATTTAAAAAAAACTTGGAAAATACCTTGTTCAGTAAAATGATTTTTGTTATGCTTATATAAAACTAGAGTTTGAACATTCATGTAGGCCTAGTTTTTTAAGTAGGACTATATTTTAACTAGCATTTAGGCGTATACATTTCAATATTGTAATTACAGTATCCAGATAATTAAAGATAATTTATTGGATGAGTTCTTATCACATGATACAAAATTATTTCGCATCATTTAAGTTGTTCGTGAACAGAACTTGTATGTCACATTTGGAATGTGAATATCAAAAACTAATTCCTGGATATCAGCATTGCTTTTTTCTGTAAATTGTGATGTACGATTAAAGTTTATTTGCAAACACGTTAATTACAAAAACTAATATTGTATTTTTACAGCCTGAAAAAAATATATCCAAATGAGTATTTTTAATTATAGAAAACATAATTGTTAAACATTACGTTAATGTAAAAATATATCGTACCAAGGCTGAAATATTTTATAGTCGATATAACAAATTGAGTTGTTAGATGTGCCAAGAAGATAAATTATGTTTTAAAACATTCCAAAAGATAAATGTATCTTACTTTTCAAATTACCTATACCATATGATTACATCTGATGTATAGCGTGTTAGTTACAGGCGATTTGTTCAAGATCGTAATTTTCAGAGTCTCTTTCTTTTTCTTCTAACCCACAAAATATTCGAAACATTTAAAATTAAATTTCAACACGTCAAGACACAATGTCAACTATTCTGTAAAAAAACAAAAGTTAGAAAAAAGGTTAGTGCATTTCTTGTAAGTTTTCTTTTTACGAGTAACAAAAATTACTAGCGTTCTGGTTGAGATGTGCATATCATTTTCATAACCAATTGATTTAGAAAGATCTAGTTATGTTAGTTTTAACCCAAAAAACTATTTAGTGATATACAGTATAATAAAACAAACAACAATTTTGATTTCTTTATATTCACTATTTGTAATTTCTCTTCTTAGGATTGTTTTTCGTGTATTTTTAATTACACCTGGTGTATGTAACAGAAGAATATTTTAGGTGAGATCTATTTGTTTTATACATTTCAATAATATAACACACAACATGTAAATTATTATAAACGTTATTAGAAAAATATAGCTTATTTCATCAAGGTAAAATTGTGTGTGTTCCAATGTTATCCACCGCACCTTTCGTGTTTCCCACTCTAAGTGGACACATGAATTAATGTGATCTATTTTCAATCTACCCATCACTTTGGCAGACCAGTTTACTTAGGTAATGTGTAGCGCTATTTATACATCGTACGAGTGTAGGACGAATGTGTGCTTAATTATTTGCATATTATTGATATTATAATACATATTATTATTATACATATTATTATTATTATTATTATTATTATTATTATTATTATTATTATTATATTAAACATAATATGAGATTGTAGAATATAAAATATTTCAATGTCGTTACTAACACAGTTAGCTCGTAATTTAGTTTGCAGAAAAAATCAGTTTACATCGCTTACATATGTCAAATTTATATATCCATAGTGTATATTGTCTGAAGTAATACCATGTTTTGTGAGAAGACATGTTAGAGGCTTTCGGACTTGTCAAAACATCTTCCAAGTTTGACAATTCTAACTTGTTTTTAATAAACACAACAAATGATATATTTCTGAGAAGAGGGCATTGTCCGTTAAGTGTTTTTACTTCTCTTATATTAATATCTCAAATTTAATAAAATATCCAGTAATTTGATTTAACGATACCTTGTAACAGCTCAGGTAATTAGGGTCGTAGTTTAAATCTGGGGGGTCAAGGAAACAGCAAATTTTATCAGACGTCTCTCATTTTAGGCTTAAGATTATTTATGAGTCGTCAATCTACTACACAAGATCAACGGATTTACTTCCCTTCCGAAGGAAGCCATATTCAGAATTATTACACCCTTAATAATCGAATTTTATTGTTAGGTATCGATGTATTAACTTTTCACTAATAATTTACGTTAATTTAGCCACTATTTTATTGCGTAGAATAATGAATTAGTTTATACGAAGGCAATTAACAGAATCCTGCGATCATTTCAACCATTTCCGTCTGATTCTTCGAGACGGTAAACTTTGAAAAATTTAGTTCCTGGGGATAGAAAAGTTCCTAGAAAATGAATAATTATTAGATGTGAATTAATTAGGCTACATATTGACAGGTAGTAACTATAATGCATAAATGTTTTAAGAAGAATTGTTTGTACTATGTTATGATCTAAATAGTCGGTCGATCAATATTACATCTATTAAATTCCTAATAAAACATATTAATGTGAACTATTAATTTTAGCTAATATTCATTAACTCATAATTTACGCCTACTACAATCAATTCTTGTGTTGTAAAATTCCTTAATTATGTATAGGCCTATATAATAACATATTTACGCCTACTACAATCAATTCTTGTGTTGTAAAATTCCTTAATTATGTATAGGCCTATATAATAACATATTACCGTACATGAAAATATGGGAGGAAAACATTTATGTTTCCAAAATATTTTCCCAAATTAAAATTTCTAAAAAATATGAATTTCCTATACAATCATCCCAATTTTTATCTCCAATCCCATTTTCCTAAACAAATGCTTCCCACTTTTAAAAAATTGTAGAAGAACGAATCCTAACACATACGCCTACATTACAAAACATTATCTTACGCCTACTACAATCAATTCTTGTGTTGTAAAATTCCTTAATTATGTATAGGCCTATATAATAACATATTATCGTACATGAAAATATGGGAGGAAAAAATTTATGTTTCCAAAATATTTTCCCAAATTAAAATTTCTAAAAAATATGAATTTCCTATACAATCATCCCAATTTTTATCTCCAATCCCATTTTCCTAAACAAATGCTTCCCACTTTTAAAAAATTGTAGAAGAACGAATCCTAACACATACGCCTACATTACAAAACATTATCTTACGCCTACTACAATCAATTCTTGTGTTGTAAAATTCCTTAATTATGTATAGGCCTATATAATAACATATTATCGTACATGAAAATATGGGAGGAAAAAATTTATGTTTCCAAAATATTTTCCCAAATTAAAATTTCTAAAAAAATATGAATTTCCTATACAATCATCCCAATTTTATCTCCAATCCCATTTTCCTAAACAAATGCTTCCCACTTTTAAAAAATTGTAGAAGAACGAATCCTAAACATACGCCTACATTACAAAACATTATCTTACGCCTACTACAATCAATTCTTGTGTTGTAAAATTCCTTAATTATGTATAGGCCTATATAATAACATATTATCGTACATGAAAATATGGGAGGAAAAAATTTATGTTTCCAAAATATTTTCCCAAATTAAAATTTCTAAAAAATATGAATTTCCTATACAATCATCCCAATTTTTATCTCCAATCCCATTTTCCTAAACAAATGCTTCCCACTTTTAAAAAAATTGTAGAAGAACGAATCCTAACACATACGCCTACATTACAAAACATTAGCCTATCTTAATATGACCTTGTAGCTCTTGAAATCAATAGATTCACATGAGAGACAAAAAACATGGAATATTAAGTGGTTATCTATACTACAATCATTCACATGTTAAGTTAAATTGAATTAAGATAGATTAGATTATACAAAGTGTTCCGCTTATAAGTATAGTAAAACAAATAGGCATAACTTCTAAACTAATACGAATTAATAGATGATCATTGTTTTTAACATTATGTTCCATAACTTCATCTTGGCTTCCATTTGTGGCACGGGAAATGTCCAACCGTAGGCTATGTTATGAAGCATCTGTGGTGCTATGTTGTTGACAGCTACATAAATTCTTCTTCTTCTTCTTCTTCACTTCACGGGCTAGGCAAATTGCCTGTTCCGCCACACAGTTGTTCTGTCCATCTTTTCACTGGCCTTCCTACATTCCTTGAACCTCTTGGCTTGTAGTTGAATGCTGCTCTTGGTAATCTCGATACATGCATTCTTTCCACATGTGTAAACCATTTCTCTCTATATTCTCTGATTTTCTCATCCAATGGATATATATTTAACTCTGTTCTTATATCTTCATTCCTTATCCGATCCAATCTTGTGCAGCCTTCTGTTCTTCTAAGAAAGTTCATTTCTGCGCTTTGTATTCTACTTTGCAATTTTTTGGTCATTACCGAAGTTTCGCTCCCATAAAGTAATGCAGGAACTGCCGATGTTTTATAAAACTTCAATCTAATAGGCCTATACTATTATTTGATGTAATACATATGCCAAAGCATGTACTGACGCTGGGTAGACTTGATCCTTAACAAACCCCCAGAGGAAAAAAAATCAGGTTGTGTTAGGTCTGGTGATCTGGCAGGCCTTGTGATGTATGGTGATCTCCTTCTGATCTATCTTGTAGGGGTTATTTAATACCCTAGGAAATGATCGTCTTGATGTATCACGTGTATTGTAAGTCAACTATCACACCAATGAATATTTTGCGATTATCTAGCTGACTTTATGTAATATTTTCCATTTACCTATCTGTTCGTATCTATTTGATCCGAAAATTAAAAAATACCCTGAAAAAGTTTTTTTTGTCTAATTCCGAAGGAAGACTGCTCCTATAAAAAAAAAGTTTTGAAAAACTTCTATAACTGACACTTTTTAAGATTAACAATAATATTGGATCAAAAAGCCCTAAACACCTTTTTCAAATGCTACCAACCTTAGTAATTTTGGATCCATAGTTTTTAAATTATAACTATTTATTTTAATATACTTATAAGCGGAACACGATGTACAAATATGTATTTTTGTATTGTAACAATATAAAAGATTCTATTTGGCGAAGTGTAAAAGCTTAATTATTTATAAAATAATAAATTTTAAGTAATTACATTTTTGGAAAAGCGCTTGAAGATTTCTGCTTTATAATTTTATAGTGTGACTAAAACCTAAGGGGAATTTTATCATAAGTAATGCCACGAGTGATTTCTAATTTATCTGGAGAATTTGGAAATCAAGAGTGGCATTTGTTAGGATTATTAAACGAATAAAATTAAGCTGTTTACTCATAAATCATAATTTAAATATAGTTATTTTAAAATATTTATATATTTAATGTAAACGGCGATGTTTAAAAACAAATGAGAAACGTTATGTTTCATTTGTTCATCACTGCAACCAGATCATATTTATTGCTAAATAGAATCGCAATATTGTAAGAATGCACCATAGTAGAGAAAAAATAAAACACGTCAAACTGTATATTAATTAATTTTTGATGTCCTATGATGTAAATATGTCAATTATATTTTTCTGAAACGTTATACCTGGGAAATAATACATTTAAGAAAGTGCAAACAGTGGTTTCTTCTTTTGTAGTATAATCAATTGCTACAAACATTATTATATTATATTCCGCAAGCATTATCTGATTACATTCTTGCACTATATATACAATCTAGTAGCCACATGCATGCTGGAATTCTTACATCCTAATGTATAAATTGTTATATTCAATGTATTTCTTTGAGAGTCACTCACTGCAAAATAATTGTCTGACCTATTCAGAATGTTAAAAAGGAGGATTTTGATTTTAAAGTGATAAAATTAAATTAATAAAACCGAGGTGATAAACGACTGTGATTGGTTGTAAATCAAAATTCATTGAAATGCGATTCGTCATTGACTCCCATTTAGGACATAAGTTAAATAGTAATTTAAAATATTGACTATGATAAGGATTTGTATGTACTAAAAGTTAAGTTTGCAACGAAGATAGTATAAAGTTTAAGTAAATGTAATGTTATTTCTTTCCTGATGTAAAAATAAGATGCGTAGTGTCAAGATAATTCTGGACCCCACAATAAGTAGTGAACAACTTTTTTTATGTTGATTCCATAAAACAGAATGCAAGGTATTTACAAACGATTTAACATTTAGTACTTATTACACCCATACTAAGTTGCAATCTTAACATTTAGCACCTAAAAATCCCTATTGACTCTAGAAGGATGTTTTGTTGGCTGAGAAATATAACTTCGAAATATCATTCGTTTTAAAAATTGTATTTTTGGTCCAAAATTTTTCCTAAGTACTTTATTCTCAAATACTTGTAATCTCCTTTCCTCCCTTAAAGTAAGAGTCCATGTTTCGCACTCTTACTTTAAGGGAGGAAAGGAGATTGCAAGTATTTGAGAATAAAGTACTTAGGAAAAATTTTGGACCAAAGAGAGATGAACAAACAGGTCAATGGAGAAGACTACATAACAGTGAACTACATGGTCTTTATAGGAAGCCAGATATAATAAGAACAGTTAAGTCTCGTAGACTGCAATGGGCAGGACATGTTGCACGTATGGAGAATGAAAGACTTGCATGGAAGCTTCTTATACGAAAGCCAGAGGGAAAACGCCCAGTTGGTAGACCAAGAATGAGATGGGAGAACAACATTAACTATGATTTGAGGGAAGTAGATTATACAGGGAAAGATTGGAAAGCATTAGCTCAGGATAGGGATGTATGGAGAGCTTATGTACGCGCGGCCTTCAACCTACGGGTTCGGGCAGTAAGTTAATGAAGTTTAAAAATTGCATTACGATTAACATATTGATATTATTGAAACTAATAAAATTCATACCAAATTCCGTTGAGCTGAATAGTCATAAGATAAAAATTTAAATATATACCTTTTGGCTAGTGCCGCCGTCCTCAACTGTTATATTTAAAATTTAAGGTAATATTGTAAAAGTAAAGTGATCCTACTACAAGCCTCGGGAGGCCGTTGGGGTAGTAGGAGCTTAAGGCTCCCACTTTTTCTGGACAATCGGCGCCAGGAGAGTCCTTAATCCTAAGCTTAATCTAAGATGAATATGAATAATGATGATTGTGATGGCCATATGATGTTCGGGGACCGTTTCGGCCTTAAAGTTTCCTGACATTTGTCTTACAGTTGAGGAAACCCCGCGATAAAAACCTCACCCAGGGAACTGTCTCGACCGGGGATCGAACCCGGGCCCGCTGCGTGAGAAGGCAGCACGCTACCTCGAGACCACAGCGGTGGACTAATTTACATATATTGAATGATACAATTGGGGGAATGCATATTAGAATGGCTTAGAAAGTGGAAAGTGTAAACGGTTCAGAGTGAACCGTTTGTTTCTATAGACATGTAACATGTCACATTTGCAAGGTTATTCGAGTCACGCAATAAATATGTACGCGGCAGTTGCTGCAGGACATTTAGCCTCTACTGTAACAATGTATGATTAGAACTGTAATTTAATTGTGATAAACTCAACGATAACCGTGACATTTCACGGAGGTGTTTGTTAGAGTCTAAGTTATCATAGCGAGAAGCTTCTGCTAACATCAAGAAACCAAACGTGCATTGTTATTGACTATTTAACTCATCCCCCAAATGGGAGTCAATGACCAATCACGTTTCAATGATATTTTATTTACAACCAATCACAGTCGTGTTTCGCCTAAAATTTACCAACTAAAGTTTATCATAATAAAGAAAGCACCTCCTTTTTAACATTCTGAATAGGTCATAGCATTATTTTGCAGTGACTGACTCCCTAAGAAATACGACCACAGATTGTATATATAGTGCATGAATGTCAACACGTAGCGCATACGAGAGATAATATAAAAATATTTGTAACAATTGATTATACCACAAAAAAAAAAGAAACCACTGTTTGCACTTTCTTAAACGAATTATATTTCAGGAAATGACGCAGAAAAATACAATTGACATATTTGCATCATAGGAGATCAAAAATTAATTAATACCTATAATGATAGTTATAAATTTCTCCACTAGAGTGCATTCTTACATCATTGCGATCTTTTGGCAATAAATAATACAGGGTGGACCGCTCGAATGGACCTAATTTCAATTGCTTGTTACTGGCAAACGGTTGAAGATAGAAACTTAAAACAACGTTCATATTACAGAAAAACTCACCAAGTTTTGATATCCAGATCACCACATCTCTATATAAGCCTCAGCAGTCACTGTGACGATATCAAAGCGATGAACAATTTCTTGCCAAGTACGTTGGAGTATGTCTTCTGGAATGTTCTCAATAGCCTCTATGATGCGCTCACGAAGATCACGAAGGTCTTTGACTGGGGTGGTGTAAACTTTATCTTTGACATAGCCCCAGAGAAAGAAATCCAGTGGTGTTAAATCGGGAGATCTCGGGGGCCACGCGATTGGTCCTCCCCTACCAATCCAACGGCCAGGGAAAATGTTGTCCAAAGTCGTACGAACTTCATTGGACCAGTGGGGAGGAGCACCATCTTGCTGGAAAACGATGTTAGGCTGCAGTTGTTCAATTTGTGGAAAGAAGAACTGCTCCAGCATGTCAAGATATGTGGTACCACGAACAGTTTTCTCGGCGAAGAAAAAACGGTCCAATGACCTTATTATGTGACAAACTGCACCAAACATTCATCTTCGGACTATCACGAACATGCTCTTGAATAGCGTGAGGATTCTCCGATCCCCAGATCCGCACATTATGCCGGTTTACCTTGCCTGACAAATGGAAAGTGGCTTCGTCCGAGAAGAAAATCTTGGTCATGAAGTCAGGATCAGCGCCGAGACGGTCCAGCATCGTATTGGCGAATTCCACTCGTTTCGGCATGTCATTCGGCTCCAGACGTTGCACTAACTGCACTTTATATGCGTGCAGTTTGAGGCGTTTGTGGACAATCCGTTGTAATGTCGATTTTGGTATTTGAGTTCCGCGAAGCTCTTCTTAATGACTTCCGGGGGCTTCGTTCAAATGCGGCTTGAACATTTGCTACCATTTCATCGGATGCTCTGCGACCACCACCATGCTTCTTCAACACAGATCCTGTAGCTAATAATGTATCACGCCACTTCTTTATGCTTCTAGCAGTTGGAGCATCACGGTTAAACACACGCCGGAACTCCCTTTGAACTCTAATGATTGATTTAAACTCCGCATACCACAAAACAGCTTGCGCTTTCATCTGCGGAGTCGCCATTTTCACAAACAATTAAATCTAAGAACGAGAAACGTATCTTTGTGCCATCTACCGACAGGATTCGAAACTTGGTGAGTTTTTCTGTACTATGAACGTTGTTTTAAGTTTCTATCTTCAACCGTTTGCCAGTAACAAGCAATTGAAATTAGGTCCATTCGAGCGGTCCACCCTGTATTATGATCTGGTTGCAGTGATCGAACAAAACAAGCAAATGAAGCGTACCAATCGTTTCTCATTTGTTTTCAAACATCGCCGTTTACATTAAATATATAAATATTTTAAAATAACTATAGTTAAACAATGATTTGTGAGTAAACAGCTTAATTGTATTCGTTAAATAGTCTTAACAAATGCCACTCTTGATTTCCAAATTATCGATAAATTCACGACTCACGAAGTGAGTGTGGCATTACTTATGATAAATAACACTGTCATTAATACAAGCATTGCTTATATGAGGAGTACGGGAGAAAATACAAAGAAGTCACTTTTCCATTAAACTTTTAATTATGAAACATACCAACTTCTTAACCTGTATGCCAAATTTTGATCATCGTCATCCGTTATTATAGGGCAGCTGCCGCCGTCTTCCGAAAACCAAACGCCATTCCTCTCTGTCCATCCATTGATCTTCCTCCATTCCTCTGATATTCATAGCCGCTTGTACCCCTTCTATCCAAGTTTTCTTTGGTCTTCCTCCTTTCCATTGGGATCCATTCCATAACAATTTTAGGTTATCTTTGCTCTGGCATTCTTTTCACATGGCAATACCACTGTAATATTTTCTTTTCTATAATGTCTATGGTGTCCGGCTCCTCTTCTACACCATAATTTCCCTTATTTATTTCGTATTCTATCCATTCCAGATTTTCCAGCTGATCTTCTTAAAACATCCATTTCTGTACTTAAAATTATTTTCATTTCCCAGGTAGGAATTTGCCAAACTTCAGCAACAATGTTAAAATGCTCTGAATCATAGTTTGATATATTTGTAATTTTCTATTTTTTTTAAATATTTTTGCTCCACCAAACAGAGTTTAAAGCATTTATTGCTTGTTTTGTTTGTTTGATTCTATTTTTTATTTCCACTGTGTTATAGCCTAAATTGTCTAATTTTGTTCGTAAATAAGTACATTCAATACTAGGTTTTAGCTCTTCTCCATTGTTGAAATTTATATTTTCCATTTCTTCTCCTATTTCTTCTCCAAATGTTGAAGGTAAAATAAACCCATGACTAACTCCTACCTTTACCGTTTCATCGTGCATCTAAAAGATAATCATTTCCTTGGAGATTCTAATTACATTTCAAACTCCATTTGGACAGAAAAGTGACTTGCCTGATTCTTTCCCTGCATCCTGGACATCCAAGAGCTGCTGATATTATTAAGCATTTTTTATATTGTTTATGCTTCTATAAGAACCTAGAAAGATTTTTTTTAATTCATCACTAAGGCAATAATCGAGTAGAATTTTATCATTTACCAATAAAAAAGTAGCTTATTTACAGAACCTACTAGGATCATTCCATACAGAATTTGAGACCTTGTAAAGTGAAGTTGTGGATTTTACGTTATTCTATTACATTAATGTCATAATTCATTCATAGTGTTCTGCCCAAGAGCAGGTCTTTCACTGCAACCTCAACATTCTCCACTCTTTCCTTAACTCAGCCTTCCTTTTTTTTATCTAGATACAAACCATTTATTTCAATATTGTCTATCATCTGATGTTTTTTTCTGCCTTTAACTTTTTTTCCGTTGACCATTCCTTCTAGGGCATCCGTCAGCAGACAGTTTCTTCTTAGCCAGTGGCCAATCCAATTTCTTTTCCTCTTCTTTGTGAGTTCCAGCATTGATCTTCCTTCACCCACTCTGTCTAGCACATCTTTATTTTTAATATTGTCTGTCCATTTTATACGTTCCATCCTTTCCATATCCACATCTCAAAAGCTTCCAGTCGCTTTTACTCATTCCGTCGTAATGTCCAAGTCTCTGCACTATGCAATGCTACACTCCACACAAAGCACTTCACTAGAATTACTGATATTTCGCGCCAAACTCTTTTTCATGGAATGACCCAGAAACCATGTTTAAATGTATGGAAAATTGTTGTAATATATCAACAGCATTTATTATTATGTAATTATATCTAGATAATATGTAATGCAATGATTACATAAATTCGTATTATATCGTTAAGAGATATTAAACATAAATTTAATCAGGTGTAAAATAAAAAATAACGAAAAGAATAGATATCTAATATGTATCTGAGTAAAGTTTTTAACACTAGCCCATGGCCTTCTGGAATTTTCCATACCTTGACAATCGAATTACTACCAAAGATTAAAGTGCAGTGGCTTAATTATAAAGTAATTTTTATTTCACGCGTATTTATGTGTTTTAATATCTAAGGTCTTATCGCGTTAAAATGTTTTAGCGAGTTCAAATAGTTGCGTTTATATGTATCTATTATATTCTATGAAAATTCCATGATTTCATTTTTTATGATCCAATGGAATGATGATTCTGATGAAATGAATCTTCTTAATAAACTTCCAATCCAGCATTCACCTTTACTACTGTTTTTTTATATTATTTTATTTAAGAGCCCCACCACCATCCCCCTGGATTTCCTCGGGCTTAATGCCCATATCCCCGGTTCTGCTCTCGTCCCTATTTATTATCTATGGTAGTTTCTTTATTTAATTCATTATAGTTTTACAGAGTGCGGCTAGTTGAAACTTAATCTAAGGTGTTTACAGTTATATTACATTATGGTTTCTTAATCTAATTTTGTTTCTAATACAATGTAATAATAATATACATAAGATGGAAGTATTAGTCTTATATCTACTTAACCTAAACTTAAAATTACAATTTATCAAGTATACACGTTTACGACTCTCTAGGCCCAGCCGTCCACCCCTTGGGATACCTCGGTCGTCATGACCATACTCCCAAGTCCTAGTTCTAGTCCTCCCTATCCTATGTTCGCGTCCACGTTCAAGTTCACGGTCCTTAAACCAACACCCCAGGGAGAGAGTGTTGGAGTTTGCAGTTCTGGGAATTGCTGAGCTACATAGTACATCAGGTCGCTCAATCCTGACGACCCCACAGTTGGTCCACGGGCTCCATGAGCCTAGCCGGGAGGACTGCTGTCGCAGATCCACCGACCATTCCCCTGTTCTGCCTCCAGGGACGTGTCCTGCAGCCGTTGTGAGACCGGCGAGGGCTACAAGCCCAACAGTGTGAGACTTTTAGTACATCCAGGTGCTCATCTCCTGGCGACCCCACAGTTTGTCGACGGGCCCGTAGGCCGAGCCAGGAACCAGTACAGTAGCTCCCCTCTGGACTGGTCCGAGCCGAGCCCTGGTGTGCCCCCAGGGACGCCTTCTGCAGCTGTTGTGGGCCAGCACGGAGCTCGCAAGCTCCAACAGATGAGCAACTAGTACGACAAGGCGCTCAACTCTTGCCTACCCCACTAATGGTTCACGAGTCCCTTGGACTTAACCGGGAGGACTGTCTAACAGATCCACCGATCTTTCCCCCAGTGCACCAGCTGGGGACGTGTTTGGTTGCTGAAGTGGGTCCAGCCTGAGCATTAGTACGTCAGGTCGCTCAACTCCTAACGACCTCACAGATTGTCCTTGGGTCACTCGGTTCCAGAGTAGGCGCTAAGTCCCAGACCCAAAAGACCGCGCTTCCTCCTTTCCCGAGCTTATTGACCTGGTGGTAATTCCCAGCATTACGCCCGGTATTGTCCCAACCAGCCCGTTCGCAAGACTAAGCCTAGTCGTGCCGCTGCTGTGAGTCAGCCCACTGAGCAATGTAGGCATCCAGGGAGCTCATCGCCCATGGTGCCCCCACAAAGGTCCTCGGGATTAACCAAGAGAAGGGAGCTTCTGACCTCCACAATCTCCCACCGCCTCGCCACGACGGCCGCTGCTCCCGTTGTGGGCCGGGACATTTGAGCTTTTAGTACAACAGGGCGCTCGTCTCCTGTTGACCCCACTTATGGTACGCGAGTCCATCGGACTTGGAAGGGAGGACTGACTAGCAGATCCACCGACCTTCTCCCCACTACGCCACCGAGGGGACGCGATTTGCTGCTGAAGTGGGCGCAGCACGAGCTATGTAGTGCATCAGGTCGCTCGAGTCCTGACGACCTCACAAATGGCCCGCGGGTCCGGTCTGGACCTAGCCGGGAGGAGTGCAAGCAAACCACCGACCGTTCCCCTATCCGCCACCCGGGGACGCGCCCTGTTGCTGTTGTGAGCACAGCTGGGGCCCGATAAACGGACCCCCAGGGCTCACCACCTTTACGACTGAAGAAAACCAGGCCATCTGTATCAGGTTGATCGACACTGGGATTTAAACCCGGTCCCTCCCGAATGCGAATCTCAAACGCTACCGCCAAAGTATACTATTTCGGAAAAATAATCTTACAGACCTCTATAACCTATACAGAGTGTAAGATAACTACCGAAAGAAAGTTAATTGGTTTTGGAATTAGGTTTGGAAGTTGGACTGAGTGTTTTTATTTAAAGTAACTCATGGTCTCCGGTGAACGTATTAGACATAAGAGAGTAATGTGTCATTAATGTTTACACATGAAGCATGTGTTTTGGACCCGTGGTAAGATAGTCTGTGATAGGTTACAAAGAAAAATCAAATTACAATCAATCATCACCTGAAGTACGTACTGGGAAACCATAAATTACGATACAAACAGTACAAATTACATAAGTATTGAAACAAATCAAAATAAGAACTACTTATTTGTTAAACGCTGTTCTGCACAGTACACTGAACACTGTTTAATACCGTACGTACTGTTTCTTAGTTTAAAGCAGTTTTTCGTAATGTCAAATGATCACGATAAACTGTGCAGTGAGGCACCATGAACTTTGCTGTGGCAAGCGCTTTTGAATCCCAAGCGATTGTGAACTCTTAAGGTGACTATTTAACTCATGTCCCAAATGGAAGTCAATGACCAATCACATTTCAATGATTTTTTATTTACAACCAATCACAGTCGTGTTTCGCCTAAAATTTACCAACTAAAGTTTATCATAATAAAGAAAGCACCTCCTTTTTAACATTCTGAATAGGTCATAGCATTATTTTGCAGTGACTGACTCTTTAAGAAATACAACTACCAGTTTGTATATACAGGGCATGAATGTCAACACGTAGCGCATACGAGAGATAATATAAAAACATTTGTAACAATTGATTATACCACAAAAAAAACACTGTTTGCACTTTCTTAAACGAATTATATTCCAGGAAATGACGCAGAAAAATATAATTTACATATTTACATCATAGGACATTAGAAATTAATTAATACCTATAACGATGGTTATAAATTTCTCCACTAGAGTGCATTCTTACAACATTGCGATCCTTTGGCAATAAATAATATTATGATCTGGTTGTAGTGATGAACAAAGGAAGGAAATGAAGCGTACCAATCGTTTCTCATTTGTTTTCAAACATCGTCGTTTACATTAAATATATTGTGGCGAGTAGAACCACGCTCTGATAACTATTTTGTAGCGACTTGGTTTTACCAACCATGCGCTGCTTAATAATTTTGTACGTAGACGTCACTGCTACCTTCCGGGATCGCTGGGTTATGATACTGCTGTACTTAGTAAAGGATTCCAAACATTCAACGAAGTTATTTACAACAAAACAGCCTGCCTCGGGCCCATAGAAGGCGGCTAACCATTCATCTTTCTGTTTCCACTTGAACATGCATGTGAATGTTACACTGATTATAATTTGCATGGACTGACCTAATTTCGTTATGGGATAGAGAACAATGGCTATTCTTTAAATAATAACAAGGGGCATAGCATAAAATATTGGTTTTTAATACAAAATAAGTGTGGATTATTATAAAAAAAATAAAGTAATATAAATAACAGAACTATATCTTGGAACAATCAATCTGAGCCCAATGATAAACAAAACATAATAAGATAACGACGTACCATTCAAACAATCACACTCAAACGTCTCTAAGCAGGATCGGAAATCCTTCTTCCATGCTGACTTAGATCAAATTAAGTCCAACCATTCTTCGGTGTACTATCCACATGCTTATCTTCTGCATTACCATGCTAACTTCGTTCTTTGCATGGTACACCAGAGTAGGATTCCAACACTGAATCCACTCGTAAAGAACCCAAACGCCACTTGTTAGGCCGATCGACTGACTGTTCAAGTCCACTCAGATTGCCGAGCATATATCAGGTTCGCCAGGAGAAGGGATGTGCGCTAGCAAGATGCGCAATGGAAAGGGTAAAGAAGGAAGGGGTAACCACACGGAACACAGGAAACATTGGCAGGCTTCACAAATGTTCGTAAGCGGGAAGGAGCACGAAGATGATAACTGAACCGCAAAAGGCACTTTCGGTTCAATAGCTCCCGCTACACCCTCCGGGTAAAAAGAAAAAGTCCATAGACTTCCAAATAAAGTCCAGAGAAGCAATCCCACGTTGGGAGGGGAACATAAGCACTATTGGATTCCAGCGGTAACTTCAAAGCAAATCTTCCATCGTCCCCAATATCACGATCACCACACCTGCTTTCATGTAGACTATTCCAGCGCTGAAAATATACTCCAATTTACTTCAGCCGCCATAGCACAACATTTGCGGTGTTCCAGGTGAAGACTCGGGTGACGATAATCATCGGATTGCCGGATCGCAATCCCGTTCCACCGCTTTCCAGGAATCCATAGTTCCAAAGCCACTATGTCGGTCAGCTGGGCACTCGGGGGTCGGCCGGATCCTCCAAGCGCTCGACTGCCGAACACTCCAGGCATATAGACTGTAGAACTGCCAACGTTTTTTAAGGAAAGGTAAGCATACAAACTGAAACAAAGAACAGGCGCAAACAGGAAAGCAGAACCATAGATATGCTTAATTTAACATGTGTCATAATACATAGTAATTTAGCTTTAACATTCAGCTCTTTTTCATTCAAAGAAAAACAAACTTGGAATTACTCGTAGCGTTACACAATTTGACATGGCCACTGACGTTTTCTAACTCCAGAGTTACTGGTGTTAGCAAGCGTTTTACAACATAGGGTTCAGACCATTTGGACATAAGTTTTCCGATGCGTTGTTCATCAGTAATACATTCTACTATCCCAAACGAAAATATATACATATATAAACAAACTACGTAAACTAAGATTGACATTCTCTGGACAAATGCCCATACCGCTGACATTTCCAACACTGTAGATTCTTTCTTGGGTTGCACCATCTACAATGAACTTACGCTTCATTAATATTTGTTCAGGTTGGGAGAGAGAATTCATGTAATTTTTAAGCCGCTGACGTAATGTGTTTACATCACCTTCAACTTCTATACCTAGCAGGTCTAATTCACAAACGAGCTTATCTTTGGATACTATATCTACCCAGCTAGGCATGTTTATAAAGTAAGATAGACACAAGATGTAAACAACAATAAGCAAACGTAGTATTACATGCATAAATCAGTCTCTGTTCTGGAACGAAGAAAGATGAATCAATGTTTACGTAAAGTACAACAAACACGTAAACCAGTACTTAATAACTTCAACATAAGTACAGCATATCTTTCAATATGAAAAATACAAAGTAAACACTTTGTTACCATTTGGGCGCAATTAAACCCAAAAAACCAAACCCTTAACCACGCTCTGAGAAACCATTTGTGGCGAGTAGAACCACGCTCTGATAACTATTTTGTAGCGACTTGGTTTTACCAACCATGCGCTGCTTAATAATTTTGTACGTAGACGTCACTGCTACCTTCCGGGATCGCTGGGTTATGATACTGCTGTACTTAGTAAGGATTCCAAACATTCAACGAAGTTATTTACAACAAAACAGCCTGCCTCGGGCCCATAGAAGGCGGCTAACCATTCATCTTTCTGTTTCCACTTGAACATGCATGTGAATGTTACACTGATTATAATTTGCATGGACTGACCTAATTTCGTTATGGGATAGATAACAATGGCTATTCTTTAAATAAATAAACAAGGGGCATAGCATAAAATATTGGTTTTTAATACAAAATAAGTGTGGATTATTATAAAAAAAATAAAGTAATATAAATAACAGAACTATATCTTGGAACAATCAATCTGAGCCCAATGATAAACAAAACATAATAAGATAACGACGTACCATTCAAACAATCACACTCAAACGTCTCTAAGCAGGATCGGAAATCCTTCTTCCATGCTGACTTAGATCAAATTAAGTCCAACCATTCTTCGGTGTACTATCCACATGCTTATCTTCTGCATTACCATGCTAACTTCGTTCTTTGCATGGTACACCAGAGTAGGATTCCAACACTGAATCCACTCGTAAAGAACCCAAACGCCACTTGTTAGGCCGATCGACTGACTGTTCAAGTCCACTCAGATTGCCGAGCATATATCAGGTTCGCCAGGAGAAGGGATGTGCGCTAGCAAGATGCGCAATGGAAAGGGTAAAGAAGGAAGGGGTAACCACACGGAACACAGGAAACATTGGCAGGCTTCACAAATGTTCGTAAGCGGGAAGGAGCACGAAGATGATAACTGAACCGCAAAAGGCACTTTCGGTTCAATATAAATATTTAAAATAACTATAGTTGAATAATGCTTTGTGAGTAAACAGTTTAATTTTATTCGTTAAATAGTCCTAACAAATGCCACTCTTGATTTCCAAATTCTCTAGACTCACTTCGTGAGTCGTGAATTTATCGATAATTTGGAAATCACTCGTGGCATTACTTATGATTAGTTCATTAAGCATTTTATTTTCTTTGTAACCTATCAAATTTAATCATAAGCCATATATGCTACACATCTAACGCATTAACAATACATTTCTCTGTGTAAGTCACCGGAGACAACGGGTCCGTTATATCGAAACTCTCAATTAACATCTGTGAACAACCTGTGACAGTTTGTCGACAGAGTTCTGTTCCATTCTGTATTATATTCTTAGTATTTTTAAGCATGATTGTTAATAATAAAGAAAGCTCAAAAAAATAATTTCTACTCATGTCTAACTAATTCACTGGCTCTATCGAACTCGTAGGTTCATGGCCGCGCGGATATAAGTTCTCCACGTATCCCTATCCTGAGCTAATGTTTTCCAATCACCCCCTGCATAATCTACCTCCCTCAAATCATGGATAATGTTACTCTCCCACCTCATTCTTGGTCTACCAACTGGGCGTCTACCCTCTGATTTTCCTACAAGAGGCTTCCATGCATCTTATTCATTTCCCATTCGTCCCACATGCCCAGCCCATCGCAGTCTACGAGACTTAACTATTCTTATTATATCTGGCTTCCTATACATATCATGCAGCTCACCATTATGTAACTTTCTCCATTCATCTGTCCATCTCTTTTTGGCCCTGAGAACTTTATTCTCAAATACTCGTAATAGTCTTTCCTCACTTAAAGTAAGAGTCCATGTTTCGCATTCATACAATATAACTGGGAGAATAACAGTTTTTATATATTTCCAGTTAAACGTTTTTTTTAAACGATTTGGGACGACAAGAGTTCCTATAATGAATAATAGCATGCATTTCCAGAATTGAGCCTATGTTTAATTTCTTTTTTTATCTCATTCGTATTGGTAATTATTGTTACTAGATATTTTAATTCAGCCACTTATTCAAAATTTCTCTCATTTGTCATTAGTTTGTCCATTTCCATTGTATAATGCATTTCTATGTGCGAACTACTACTTGTGTAAATTACATATAATAAATTACTGCTTAGGATCATATTATATATATATAAAAGTAAAGTAAAGTGATCCCACAACAGACCCGGAGGCCCTTGGGGTAGTAGGAGGTTAAGGCTCCCACTTTTTCTAGACAATCGGCACTTTATGTCAGCCGGGTTGTCAGCCCTGCGTGACGGCCGCCTTTACCCCCAGAACAAGCGTCTGGTACTCATTTCCATTAGAGGCTGAGTCGACCCCAGGGCCATAGTGCCGATATATATATTGTAATTATTTCATGTATTATTTTGTGGAGGCCATGACATTGAGCTGATTACTCATTCGGGGAGGCCCTCCATGTCTTTGTGTGGTCAATAAAGAATGAACCATAATTAAAATCCCTCTCCCGACAGGTCGTCACAGTAAGGCCTTGGTGGCTTGTGGACGTACAAGTATCTATAAGATGAGAGATTAAACTTCGTTAATGGAATGGAATGTACTATTTTACTTCACTATTTAATTTATTTGTTATTTTTATATTCAAAACAAAATCTCTACTTTCTCTTAAAATTCATTGCAACAAATTTGGAACGATATAAATTAAGATATATTAATTAATTAAAATATATTGCTTATCTGACAGATTATTACTATAAATTAATTAGTTTTTAAAATGTGCGATTTTTCACACATTTTATAGGATTTAAATCATGTTGAGATGTTCCAATTAGTGGTGATTCTTTTTTTATCATCATATTTATGACTTGATATTAACAGCTTATAATCGATTATCCTAGCAATTTTTGTGTGTGGTTCCTTGTATTAATTTCACGGCTCGGTTCACACATTTTTCTTCTTTGAACTGGTTTATTTTCAAATTATAATGTTGAATAACTATTAAAAAAATTTAGAGATCTAGAAATGTATTTAATTTTTCTTAATATCACCTACATAAGTTACGTCTTCATGTTTTATTTTCATATCACTTTATTAATCAGTGTCTTTATTTAATATAAAATTCAATTCACATTTTTCTGAATGACAGTGTAATTAAAAGCTATGATTTAAGTTTAAAAACGAGGCTAATATTGCTTCTTTCATATTATAAATTTAGTTATTCTTTGAATCTCCTACAACCAAGATGTGCTCAAAGCACTTTCATGACACTTTGGAGGAAACATGTGGTATAAATTTTGATTCCCTATGATAAACCCGAATTCATTTGCACTAATTATGATTTTCCCGAAAATGTAATTTGTTGGAGAAATGTTTTGTCCCACAAGGATTTCTGGTTAGATTTAGGTTAGATCGGGGTTAATTCTGGTAAATTGCGGTAGAGCTGCATTCTCTTCTCGGGGATCGGAAGTTGTTACATTCGACCGTCACTCTCGCTATAAGGTGAGATAAGGTGACACTTCATAAAAAATTGTTTGTTGAAGAAATAATTCAGCTTCATTCCTAGTCTTGAGTTCCAAGAAGATCGGGTTAATTCTGGTGGCATTTTTCACCAAATATATATATATATATATATATATATATATATATATATATTTAAAATCAATTCTTCTTACTCACAACGTTGATTATTTTCATTGTAAGTATAAAATAAAACTCTTCTCAATTCCAGAATTGGAGAGATTATATATTTTTTTTAATCTGAAGAACTACTTCTTGCTTCTCTTCAAAACAAAACGTTGATACTGAATGAATTTTTATTTTATTCAATGCCACCAGTTTGTTATTTCGACATTTCTGGTATTCTCTCCTGGCATTGGCGTATTATAACCCATTTATGAGGTTGGGGCGCCTGAAAGGCTGTCCCGATAATACGATGGGTGATGACGATGCGTAATGATGCGCCAGGAGAGGCCTTAAACCTAAACTTAATCTAATGAATTGAATATGATATTGATGATGATGATGTCCAGAAGATGTTCCTGACATCGTGAATTTATCGATAATTTGAAAATCACTCATGGCATTACTTATGATAAATAATGGATCTCAGATATGCAGAAAGCCACCGTTTCCCTTAATCACATTTACATATTTCAATAAAAGATTCAGGAAAAATATAGGAAAAGTAAGAATTTAGGAACTAAAATAACTTCTGTTCAGGTTTATCAGGGAAAAAATGTTTGTCCCGAGCCATAGCCGAGCGTTTAAGGCATCATACTCTGGTGCAGAACTACGAAATTGAGCTGGCTCGAGTCCTTATAGGGAAGAAATTATAGAATTTCGGCCAGGATGAGATAGGTGCCCAGTCACTTGACAGTTATCATGAGAAATTTCGGTAGTTACAATAAATAGCGGTAATCAGTTAAAAAAATAATTAAGAGAAAATCAGCTATAACGACAGGGGAAACTGAAATGTTGACTCTGATTAACACATGTGGATATGAGGCCAACAGCCAAGGGCCTTCTAGACATATTGTGCCATGGAGTTTAGTTTAAGTATAACATTTTGTGGTATAAGAAAGAACAGTCGTCTCCAGCGGTCCATTACAAAGTGGACTTTTTAGAACGTTTGAAAAGTTGTTTGACTTCAAATATAAAATACAATACACCATTTACAAGAGGTGTTATGCAATAACAAATACATATTCCGTTATATTTGCAATTAGAACGTAACATGAATTATTAAGGTGATAGTGAAGGTGAAGTTACTGTCGCTTGCGGGAGTTAATATAATGAGCAGCTTATTAAAATAACTAACTTTTTGTTACAAACTTTACATTCTTCTCACTTGCTCATCTTATTCAATTAATACTTGTAATTAAATAAAAACTTTATAAAGACTCAAACATGTATTAAGTAAATTACATGACAATTTTATTTAAATAGAATATTCTTACAGTTATCTTTGATTGCCTATGATAACAATGTTCAATTTTGATTTGAAAATGTCATCTGAGCAATTTTACACTATCAGAAGAACTGAAGACCCTTTTTTTTTAAAAAAAAGTCTGATCATGTCAATTTCAATTTTTCACGAGAAGCAAAAATCCCGTATCTCCTAAATGTTTTATTTTGTTTTTTTTTGTTTTTTGTAGTGTACATATCTACATTCTTACACTAATTTCGATTGTATATGTTCAGATTTGTTAGAAAAATGAAGAGCTCTATTATAATCAATAAATCTAATTTCCAGCTATGAAAAGAGGTATTTATTTAGATAATACAATTTAATAATATTTTAATAGAGATTTTCTTGAATAAATAGATTTTTTCTACTCTGGGTCCCTCGTTCACTTCTCGGTCATTCCATGTGGAATTTGTGGTGGATGAATCGGAGCCAGGGCAGCTTTTTCGGGATTTTTCTCGTTTTCTCCTGATAAAAATTGATTCCACCACTTCCTCATACACATGATTTCCATTAGATTTCATTTCATCTCATCTCCTGTGAGATTCGACGAGTCTAGTCAACCGGCATCCATGTATTATACAGGAGACCTTCAATGAGAGGGACTTCATCTACCTCATGCCTAGACATGGTATTTCGCTGAACATGAGTGTAGGGTGTTTTTTATAAGCGATTGTCTTTAACAAAACAATTTGTTGCATGTAGTAATACATTGGCTAATTTATTGTTAACTTATTTTTTCAAATATTTCTATCTTATTGACCTTTTGATAGACCACATTATTAGGTGGATCATTCTGGTTCCAGAACACGTTGGAAAGTTATCGGTTACGATTGCCTGGAAGGCTGAACTTCTAACTCTGTTGTTGGAAGCTTGCTTCGCGGAACAATGAAAGGTATAATTCGGTACATAAACATAACTAGCACGTGCGAGGCTGTTACTAAATGAAAATGATCTGTTGAACTCAATTTGTAAACATATAAATTTACTAACATTTCTAAAGCAGAGCTGTACAAAATATTTGTATTAAACATAAGGCAAAATATATTAATATCAATAATATACAACATAATGAGAAAAACATTCAAGTTAGTAATAGATGCAATTTTATGTATATATACAATATTATAAGTTACAGACATCTATTAAAGAAAAATGATAGAAATATTCAAATTGACAATATATACAATTTTCTACGTGTATATAATATTATACAGGCTTCTATTTATCAAAACCAATCATGTTACAATTGACAAATACATTCTGAAATTATTTCAGATTGTCATTTAAAATGTTTTTAAACTGAGAAAATGTTCTTTAAGTTACATGATGCTATAGAGGCAAATTTGAAATGTTCTATGTCATTATTTAATAGCCTAGTTTTATCTTTACGCTGATATTAATATATCTTTAATTTCACACATTTGCGAATAGCCAGATTTTTTATGAATTACACTTTTAAGTTTTGTTTCATTCTGTCAGGAATAGTTCCATCGGCAGCCTTGTTAATTGTTTCACAGGCATTCTGGAACGTGCCAAGAGCATCAGGCATTTCACGATTGGGTTTTTCCAAATACGTAATTGTTGCTGATAAGATATTCAAATGATCAGAAATCGATATTAAGCTCTGGTAAATTTCTTCTGAAACAATTGACTTTACATTTAATGGAGGAGCAAGTTTTACTACCAAAGAGTTGAATGTCCTTAATTACAATATTATAATATCTTGCATAGTAGATACAGGCATCCTACTAAGTACACCACTGTGTAACAATTGGTTGTGGAGACTTTAGAATTTCAGGTGCAGTTTGCATGAGTTTTGACACTCTGGAAGGGGTTTTCAAAAACACTTTTTTAACATTAGATATAAAACTGCCAACGTCACAGAAATTAGCACGAACGCCCTCTGCAACCCTGTGCAAAGCATGTGCTACACAAATGAAATATAGAGGTTCATTAGCTCTTTACCGGCTTATAATATGTAAGCTTCTACGTCACTAAGAAAGAGTATTACTTTTTCTTGTTTTACTCCATCAGGCAATAGAAGAGAGATAAAACTCTCAAAAAGTTTTACAATTGATGCATGGCCAACTTTTCAACACTTCATATGTCAGTAGAAACCTCTGTCCGGGTCTATCACATAACATAGTTCCAACAACGATATTTGTTACGTATCTTCCAACACTATCCGTGTTGTTGCATACATTATTACGTACGGGACAATACATATCAAATCAGACAAGAAAAATTATTGTAATTTATTTTAATTGTACGTATCTCTAAAAATAGTGAACGTAATTACAGAGGCATGGTTAACAAATATCAATTTCCATCTTGGTCCCATAGTATATTCTTGTAACACTGTTACTCGACATAGTTCTATCTTTACTAGCATTTTGTAATATTTTAAACGTTTTTCAATGATGCTTATAACATTATTTTACAATTTTTAGGTATTTATTTATTTACGAGAAACACCGTACACACACAGACAATATTGTGAAACTCGTTAGCTAGTTTCTCTCCTCTCCCAACTCAATTACACATATTTTTGTTAGGTTAGTGATATTTCTTTTAGGTTAATGTACAGCAGATTAATGTACACTTCAGTAAATAATATGCCTGTAATTGATATTTTTAGGTTAGGAAGAGAGAAGTTAGTGCACAACCATTTCTAATAAACGTTTAGGAATTTATTTCGAAGATTGGTCATACCACACGTGCTGCCATCTAGCGACAGCTCTTTAAACTTTTTATAGGACTTCACAGATAAGGTTCCACCTAGTGACAGCTCTTATAAACTCATGCGCATGCTCACTGTTATTCTATAGAACTTATATAAAATACATTGGGAAAGGTAAAGTGGTGTTTTTCCTTTATCTTTTATAGGTTCATAGTTACGATGACCTAAAGTGATCATAAATTTTAAAAACTAAAACGTTTACTAACTAGTAGTTCAGAAACAGTAAACACCAAAACTTTGATTCAAACATATTTATGTACTGTAAGGGTGTTATTATAATTAGGATTTTTTGTTTAGTTTTGATGTTAATTTTCATTTTTATGTGGCGTAACTGCAGTACATAACATCCAATGAAAACGAAAAAATACAGAATATTCTTAATTTCCAGCATTTTGTTTTGTTAGATCAATAGTTCAGACATTATAAATGTTTAGGTTCATAAAAATTGTTGTTGGGAAAGTCAATTGTTTATTAATTGCACTTACGCCCTTCAGGAAAGTATAAATATTAATCTACTAATTTTCAAGCGATATAGCATAAAATCATCTATAATGTGTGACTATCTTTTCAAGTTGAAGGAGTAATAACACTTTGAGTAATTGATTTAAAAAAGACGATTTAAAAAAATACGATACATTGACAGATCTATTACTCCTTAATCATATCAAACGAAGACCTGAAATTTGGTTAAGATATTCAGCGCATCATTTTGTTTCACTACAAAAAAATGCAAACTTTTAAAGATGCGATTTCAAATTTCACAATCTTTGCCAATTCCATATGGAATGTCCCCTATCCAAAATACTTGTGGTCAGAAGGCATTACATTTAAAAAAGTATTTATGAAAATACAAATAAAGTAAAAAGAAAATCATTACTGAATAAAAGCATAATATATACACACAAACTTATATAGAATGTAACTTACATAGCATTAGAATCGGAGCACAATGAAGTTGTAACTTGGTTTTCCTTAATCGTCTTTGATAGAGGGGACGCCAGTATTGCATTACTCGTACACATTTTACAGTGCTGTCTACCTGTAACCTACATCTTTCTCACGTCAGAGGTACACTAGGAAGAACTACCCGATCAGATGTTCGTTCGGAAACTAAAGTGCTCGCTCTGCATATTATGTATAATCAATATTTTTCCAACAGGTTTTTTTTTCTAAAATTAATTTCCCAATAATTTATGAATATAGGAATCCTTGGAAAAACTGCATTTAAACTAGCGTAAAATAGTTTTAAAATCCTATACAACAACAGTGCGCATGCGCCAGAGTTTATAGAGCCAGCGATAACCCACAATCGAACCACATATCGATTATCATCCTCGATTACTCTCGGTCGTTATGAAATTTAAATGACCAATATTTGCAATAAATCCTCAAATCTATGTTAAAATAATAATATTAATAATATTAAAATTACCAAATGTTTATTAAAAATGGGTGTACACTTACTTATCACTCCCTAACGCTGATCCAACCAGCGATAACCCGAAACAGCGATAGAAAAATCATAGACTAAGTAATATACTCTGTGGAGAAAATAGCAGTTAGCATCACAATATTGTCTAACAGTGTCATAATATTGTGATTTGCATATTTAAATAAATACTTCAAAATTGTCTAATAATGTTATGAAAATTTTTGAAAAAAGTTTAAAATATTAAATAATCTTAGTAAATACAGAAGAAGAGCTATAGTTTACAACAATATAACTGAAAAATCAAGCGCTAGTAGAAGTGCAGTTGAGCCGAATCCTTTCTTTTTCCATTCTCCGTATATGTCCCAAGCCTAAGATACCCATACTTCTCTACGTGGGGACGAGTTCTCCCTAATGGAGGATACCTAACCAAACTAATTTATGCTTATTTCCCTACTGTTGTCAGCGAATGACATGTGGTTAGCATTATGCCTCAAAGAGGTATCTAATAAGGCAACTAAGATATTATTTGTTGGGAAAGGACGATCAAATTTTCCTCAGATGCTCTAATTACGATTTCGAAAATCTACGCACTCAGGATCCACGGCTTAAAGTTCTTCCCGGAGGTTTTGTCCCTTGGATTCTTCCATCCTAAAAAAAATCTATCTACCCCGGCCGGTTTGATATATGTCCATACCAACGTAGTATTCTCTCTATCTCTATCTCCCTCTCCCTCTCCCTCTCTCTCTCTCTCTCTCTCTCTCTCCCTCCCTCTCTCTCTCCCTCCCTCTCTCTCTCTCTCCCTCTCTCTCTCCCCCCCTCTCTCTCTATCTATCTATCTATCTATCTATCTACCTTTTCACTATCGTAATTATATTAGCTTCTACTTACATTACAGTATTATTTTCTCCGTATTCTTTATTATTTCAATTGTTCTCTCTTTTTTGTTCGTTCATTATAAAGTTTCTGCGTCAAATTATAGCCTGTTAAATAATAAATGGACGTATTAAACGACAGTTGTTTAAGAAATTTTCGTCAGCGTTAAAATGTAACTATTTCGATATACAATGCATTGTATAAATTCAATTCAAATATAGCCTGTATGTTTAATTTGAATCTGTGTGACATTTCGAAACTATTTACTATAAACTAAATTTATTACGTTTATTTTTATATAGCCTGTATTAATTTTGTGGAAATTAAATAAAAAAATAATACTAATAATACTAATAATAATAATAATACTAATAATAATAATAATATTAATAATAATAATAATGATAATGACAATGACAATAATAATGATAATAACAATGGAATGGATCCCAATTAAAAGGAATGAAGAGGGGAAGACTGAGGAAAACTTGGATAGAAGGGGTACAAGCAGCTACGAATATCAGAGGATTGGAGGAAGATCACTGGATGGACAGAGAGGAATGGCATTTGGTTTCCGGAAGACGGCGGCAGCTGCCATGGTACCGGATGATGATGATGATGAATAATGTATTTTACGCGATGAATTTAAGAGACAAATTACATAAATAGTTTTACATTTATTTTGTTGATCAATGATATCATAATAAGTTATATTATTTGATTTGTTGATAGTTTTATCTGAAAAACATATATTAATTTAAAAAAAACAGTATGAATGGGTAGAACAAATATTGACCAATCGTATAATGTATATAATTGGAATAGATAATAACCTAAATGAATACCGAGTACTTTTAATAAAAGCTTATAAGTTTCATGGTAGTTTTGATAGGTCTATTACATTTGAAAAAAGAACAAGTTTATGTAAAATTGTATGTGACTTACAATGTTTCTTTAAAGGTCATATTGTGAGAAATAATTTGTGAACTTATCAGATTAACATGAAGTCAGAAAATCTGAAAACTCGTTTTCTCTCTTTTACATTAACCCTGGTAAAAAAAAATTGTTGTAGGTACTCGTAAAACTTCGTTATGGGCCTGGCCATTGCGTACAGAAGTTAGTATTTGTTTTTAATTTATGATTTTTTTTTAGAAAATTTTAGATGTCGGACACTTATTTCCTAAGGGTCATGAAAATTATGTTAGAGATTTTTGTATGGAAATTTCCTATCTGGAAATTCCTATCTAGATATTTTGGCGCAGCAGTGATGCATTCAATTTACAAATTTGTTAATATTTATGATTCAAATCTAATTAAATATTTTTGGTGATGATATAAATTATTTGACCTTATCTCATATATATATCTGTCTGCCTAAAGGGATTTTTTTTTATTCTTTCATTCAGATTTGTCAGCTCATGTTCAGTGCAAATAACTTGTGAGTTTCATGCATATCAACTCATACTAATTTTGCCCAAAGGCAGGTCCTTCACTGCAATCATAGCATTTTCATGCAATGCTTGCAGCTTTACTAGGGAATTGTAGGTGTGGTAGCTTCCTGTTGCTTTCCACACCGGTGAAGGAAGATGATGATGATAATTATAAGGATTATGATGATGACCATATGATTTCGGGGACCATTTGGGCCTTAAAGTTTTCCTGACATTTGTCTTACAGGTGAGGAAAAACCCCGATAAAAACCTCACCCAGAAAAACTGGCCCGACCGGGGATCGAACCCGGGCCCGCTGCGTGACAAGGCAGCACGCTACCTCGAAACCACAGCGGTGGACATTTCATGCATATACAACTTATAAATTATCTGCTTTAGTTTATTATTTTAAAATACCAATTATTTAGGTAGCGAATACTGTTTTCATCCTGAAAAAATAAAAAGTTCCCAAGGATTAATTTCTATTGTTTAGTAATAATAATAATTATTATTATTATCCAAAATTAAAAGGCCTCAACAAGAATAATAGCGATATATTAACAAAAATACAAAATTAATAACAAAAATTATAGCTTGAATGAGTCAATAGTTTAACACTAAACATCAATCTTCGGGTTTTTACAGCTGCTGCCGTCTTCCTGTGCCAAACCTCCAAAGCCTATGATCTTGGGCATCTTCAATGTTTAGCCCTCTTGCTTTTGCATTACTATCCTCATGTTTTCCTTCCATGTTAACTTTGGTCTCCCTATTTTCTTCTTTCTGCCCGGTTACCATTGATATAGTAGTTTCGGCCATCGCTCATCCTCCACTTTTAAAATATGTTCTAACCATTTTAATTCCTTCTCCTCAATTCTTTCAATTATGCTTTCTTCTGCGTCTATTATGTTTCTAATTTCCTTATTTGTGAAATGTTCTAATTTTGACTTTCTGGCACTTCTGAATAAATAATCAATTTCTAGAGCAATTAGTTTATTCTTATAGTACTTATTGATTGTCCATGCCTCACTTCCATACATTGCAACAGATTCCACTAATGTTTACCAATATATTTTTTGTATCTTTCCAAATATGCTTATCCCACCATGTGGAATTTAACGATATTATTTTGCTACTCAATTCAATTACATGCTTTATGTTCTCTTTGCGTATTTCTATACCTTCAATGTTATCTCTAATTATTCCCATATATTTAGTTTGTTTCGCTTGCTTTATTTGAATTCCTTCTTACAATATTAAATTTTCTCTTTCATTGCTATTTATTGCCAAATATTCTGTTTTCTGTAAATTTACCGTGAGACCCCACGATTCATATGTGTTTTTCAACCTTTTTATCATGAATTCCATATCAAATTTATCTTGTGCTAAAACCAGTTGATCAGCAGCAAATTGTAATGTCAGCAAAAATATATTGCATATTGGTATACCCATACCTTTGCAGCTTTGTTTCTATTTCATTAATATAAATTCTACATAAATATTAAATGAAATTGGCGATAGACTGCACCCTTGTTTCAATCCCTTAGCGTTTTTATAGGATTAGATGTTATATTTTCAATTTTAACATAAGCCGTGTTATCTTTATAAACTTGTTTAATAATTTCAATTAGGTTTCTATCAGTATTGTAATTTGTTCCTTGGAATTGAGTCGTAAGCTTTTTCTAAATCTATCATTGTCAAATGGGTTTCTTCTCCAACTGAAGCCCGTTTATCGATTAGCTGTTGAATTACAAATCTATTGTCAGCGCATGACCTTCCCGATCTGAATCCATTTTAATATTCTTCAATTTTGTCTTTAATATATTTTTATACCTTAGTTTTTAATAACTTCGTAAATATTCTATTTACACTAAGTCCTCTATAAGTTTTGCTTCTCTTCTATCATCCTTTTTGTATATTGGTACAATGTAATGTTTTTCAGCGTCAGATTTTACTAACAAGTTTATCTTGCTGGATCCTTGGTTGGTTTCAGTATTTTTAAAAATCTCCATGCTTCTGATGATTGTGATCCTCCTATATATCTTTCTATTTCTTAGCATTTGTTTTTCCATAATTTGATTTTTTCTTTTCTATCACTTTCCTTTTAACTTTGGTGTTTGTTTTCTTGTATTCTATCCAATTCTCTGTTGTTTTATTTGCCAACTATTCTAAGCAAACAAAACATAAATGATTCAAAAAGTTAATGAAAAATAACTATTATTTATTTTGAAGCACTGAATGACATTTTTAGAACTATTTAATATTTAAATTGAAATCGAATGTTCCTTTAAATTTGAGGTGTGATGTATTACAAAAAAAACTGTTATTTATTATATCACTTCAATAATATAATGAAAAAAAATCCAAATTTTACTCATTATTTTCAAACTTTTATGTTTTTCTTTACTTTCTCCGATGTTTTTTTCGGGGTTTTTCCTCACCTGTAAGACAGATGTCAGTAAGCTTAGGGCCCAACGGTCCCCGAAAATTATCCGGTCATCATCATCATCCTTATCGTTATCATCATCATCCTTCACCGGTGTGGAAAGCAATGGGAAGCTACCACACTTATAAAGTAAAAAAAAAGTAAAAAAATAAACTAGTAAAGCTGAAAAGCATAGCATGAAAGACCTGCCCTCGGGCAGAATTGCTATGGAATGGAATTTTTAAAGTTTCATAGTTTGCTTTACTTTCCCCGAGATGCAGAAAATGCTCTTGCAGATGAGCATACGTGCAGAGAAAGTTTATTATTTTTAATATATTTTTCTATATAGTTTTCATCCACAGTTAATTGAAATAGAAGGACGAAGATAATTACTATATGAATACCAGTCACTTAAATAGAATCCAATTTAACTTCTTCCATTTTGGGGAACAAACATTTCATATAATGACATTTATCGAGTTGTAGACAATTTGATGTCGTGCTTGATAAAATAACGGTTGTACTTCAATGCGTTTTAAACGCTTTAAAACTAATTACTGTAATATATTAATGGCACCGTTATTTAAATTTTGAAGGTTCATTTTGTATCAAATTTAACCAAACTCTGAAATGCGTAGCTACTTTTAAACTCTCCTTCATAAAACAAATTTTCGATTTTCTGTTTACTATTTATTTATTTATTTATTTATTTATTAAGCCTAAGATAATTTTACAAACTTAATTAATTATCTGTAAATAATTTAAATATGTTTTAAGTCAACTAAATACCTTTAAAAACAGGGAAAATATAAAAATGTTTCGTTAAAAATATAATTACCCATATGTTTAATCCATCATCATTATTAAAACGTGTATTTGATTAATGTCTATCGTTTTTATTACTTTTTTCCTAAAATGTTCAATACATTATGACAATGAAACAACATTAATATTCAATTGATTTGATGAAAATCCATGATGATTTTATAAGATAATAAATAAAACTATTACAGTTTTATACCTTTTTCATATAACCTCATTTTATTAAACAATCGGTACACTATACTTTCAGCAGACAAATAGAACACGACTACTGAGTTTAAAATTAAATAAATTATCTCTTTATAACTAACTCACTCACTGACTGGCATTATCAGACCCGTAGGACAATATCCCTTTATACTACTACAATCAACAAAATGTAGTCCGTCGCCGTGGCGTAGTCGGTAGAGTCCCTACCTTCCACTCCGGCAACCCGAGTTCGATTCCCGGCGGGGTAGGGGATTTTAAAATAATCTCCACCTTGGGTCTGGGTGTATGTCCATTAATGCTCAAGCTGAGTGCACATTTCCTATAAAACAAAATCAACAAAAATGTAAACAAACAACAGAGAAGCAGTACAACATAAACAAAAGTACTCGAAAAGTAAACAAGAAAAAACATGGTGCATATATATATATACGAAACCCGAAATTCATAGAATTGTCATAAAATTTAACAGAGGTTAATCATTTAGATCTAATTGGCAATTTATTAACTTATTACTTGTTCTTAATTTATTTACTACTATATTTATTTACTAAGGTATTACTTTTTCTTAATTTATTTACTACTATAGTTTCTAGGAGATCTAGTTTTTCCCCTTTTTACAAACATATAATACTTTAAAATCTGAATTAAAACAATGATTTAAATCAATTATATGATGCGCCTAGTTAGAAGTATCTAGATTTGTATTATATGCTCTTAGTGTATATGCTCTTTCTACGAGAATAAAACTGTCTTCCTGATTGGCCAATATTAACCTTAGCACACATGCCATACTTCAAACTATAATACCTGACAACTGTTCCTTTTTTAAAATCTAGTTTTATGTTTTTTAAGGTTTTATTCGTTTTAAACGCTACATTGATATCCAACTTTTTTAAACTTTTTTCCCAACTTTTCTGAAAGTATGTCCATATACGTCATTATGAAATATTTATTTATGTCTTTGTTAGGCAGTTACCTTTAACTGCAGGGTCGTACTTTTTATTTCAATTTGTTTAATAATATTAATTTTTTTATTATATTCCTAGGGTAAAAAAGGAGTATTTTAAAGTCTATGTATGAATGTAGCGTTTATAGACTGCTTCTGTGTGTGTGGCTGGAGGGAAGAGCTATGGATAGTGGGATCTGTATGAGATCGTTTATGAAAGATGCCAAATTTATTATGAATGTGTTTTATTAAGTCTAAGAAATGAATATTGTTATTTGTTTCTAATTCCGTGTAAAAATATGTTTTTTAATGTTATTAATAAACTTTCCCAAGAAGCCTGAAAGCTCATAATCTACATAACGATACCTAAACCAATACTTTTTAGCTGGTGTATGGTTGTTTATGATTTGCTCTAAATGATCCATGAAAATGTATGTTAAGAGAAGCTTCAATGGATTGCTCATAATAATCAAACCGCCTTTATCTATATATATCGTGTTATTAAATTCGAAATAGTTTGATGTACACATGTTTTAAGGGTGTGTGTAATTTCTTCAACCACCAAATTATTCACTCGGTATTACCAAGAACAATCTCTATGAAATCGATGGCTGATACACTGGGAACAGATTTTTACATAAAAATAAACTATAATTAAGATAATTTATATTTTATATTGTTAATTAATTTGGTTGGGATTTTTATACTGTAAGCAGTAGTGAACTTAGGACTATTTTTTTTAACTTTTTGGACATTTTTGTACAATGGAGAACATATAAAAGATACTACATATTACTACATTTATTTAATAAAATAAATGGGCCTATATATGAAAAGGATATGAAACTGTAATATTTTATTTGTTATCTTATAAAAACATTTTAATGTTAGACTACATATCCAGTTATCCAGTATTCATGTTCTTAATATGTTTTATTCTTTATAAAATTGTATTTCCCATTAATATTTAAAAATAAGCACGATTCAAATTAACCAATATTAATTGTTTATTACTTGATTTCGTGCCTCAGATTTAAAATAATGGAATCAAATTTAGACAAACTAAAAGGTTCGAGTAATATTATTTCACACATAGGCCTAATTCTGTTATAACTTAAAAAGAATGCAATAAAATATTGCCTAGTTCAATAATATGTATTATAAAATAAACAATTAATATAAAAAACTGTATAAATCTCAAATAATTCTACTTTCATAATTGAATCCAACAACTCAATAAAGGTATACAGGCCACTAACTATAACTTCTAGAAAATTATAAAACGAAAAAGAAATGCTCCCCATCTTGTTTCAAGTAATAGACTCTATATCTACTAGGAACAAAAAAAATTCAATTTCCCTGTTTCTGTACCTTTCAAACGATGCATTTTCGCTTAAGGGTTAGGGCCTACATCTAAAAACACGTAACTTCGTTTTCTTTTATCCCATATTACGCGATGTCGGTATTTTTAAAGAACGTTTTGGTTAGAAGTCAAGTTAATTGTACGAGATAACTATTTTAAGTGTTAGTAAACAAATAAATAAAGGTACAATAAAATCAATCACCTTTTTTTAAAAAAATACTCTAAGTGAAGACAAGAATATCTGTGTTTTCAGCCACTTCATTCTTCTACAGTTAATGAGGTATTTTATATTTGTTTACTTCATTTTTTACCCCTCTTTTCGTTTACACTGTTTTCCTTCTTGTTTTACCTTTTTTGTTCTTTTTACCTTATTATCAACTTTCTGTTATTCTCATATATAGACACAAGGACAAGACACATCCCAGACCCAAGGTTGAGATTAAAAATCCCCTACCCCGCCGGGAATCGAACCCGGGTCGCCGGAGTGGAAGATAGGGACTCTACCGACTACGCCACGGCGACGGATATCTTAAATACTGTCCAGTCTATATAACTGGTGTCAGTTGGCATTACCAACATAAAATCTAAAAGAGTTGAATTCTCCATACTATTATTTATCACTAGAGATAAAGAAGTTGACGTTTTCAATTAATTTGAAATTACAAGAATTTCACAAGAGATAGTGGAAAATAATTCTTCTTTAGAACAAGAGCAGACTCATTGTATTATAGCCTACTGTATTTATGTATCAGTACTGTAGTTAAACCTAAGTCATCTCTTATAAATCTAATCTAAATTCCAATGAAGATCATATGAATAGATATAGTTGCAATTCGGTTACAGACATTTAATTTTGAAAGGGAATTTTATGATCCGGATAGTGAATTCCCAACCCCTAGAACAATGTGAGGTGTTTCTGCGGCATTCCTGAATCATCTTATTTTTCTGATCACTTATTTTCTCCTTTCACTATGATGTTGAAGTATTTCAAGGTAACCTCACTTACCTTGTTTGGGTTCCTCTGCAAAGTATTTGCCTGCACACTGTTCTGCAAAACTGATACACGTGCTGATCAAACAGCAGGAATTCTCTGTGTTATTGATCACAGTTTCATCCTCTACCAAAAGTATTCGTACATTCGACAAGGGTTAAAACCGAAGCTATTGTTTAATAGGTTTAAGAGATTGATTCAAGTTTTAAATTAATTAATTTCACTTTTTAGAGAGAAAAGATAAGATGGAGAGGAAATTAAATCTACTGACAAACTTTCAAATATATTCAGGGATATTGGCCAAATGTTAATAATATAGCAAATTGAAGGTCTCGACGTAGTTGCATGAAACAGAATAGAGATCCTACAAATAATGAATAATAAAAAAAATCTCTAATACTTTACTGACAGTAATTTTATACTGATATTTTGACAGTCATTCAATTCGATTTTTAATTTCGTATAAATAATCCATCCATAGTAATTCTGCCCGAAGGCAGGTCCTTCACTGCAATCATAACATTTTCATGCTATGCTTGCAGCTTTACTAGGGAATTGTAGGTGTGGTAGCTTCCCGTTGCTTTCCACACCGGTGAAGGATGATGATGATAATGATAAGGATGATGATAAGGATGACGATAATGATAAGGATGATGATGATGACGATGGCCATATGATTTCGGGGACCGTTTGGGCCTTAAAGTTTTCCTGACATTTGTCTTACAGGTGAGGAAAAACCCCGATAAAAACCTCACCCAGAAAAACTGCCCCGACCGGGGATCGAACCCGGGCCCGCTGCGTGACAAGGCAGCACTCTACCTCGAGACCATATAATGTATAACTATAAATAATACTGATCGAATATTAATTATTCTTCCTCAAACGGCAGGTCATTTATTTTAGCATTTCTAGATAATACTGAATATGCATAGGCATGTATCATCATGTGGGACAAGAGTGCTACCTTGCGGGATTTACTTAACCAATACATTTAAAAATCTGTATAAAACACCGTTGACATTACAACATCAAATGTTAAACATATTAAGTGTGTACCTGAGTTCTCAATTAATTACAATTTCTGCTAAAAGACTTAGAAGGCCTTTCGGACTTGTTTCATCATCACGTTTTCAAAAAGAACTAACTGTTTTGGTTAAATTATATAAAAAAGTTTCTGGTCGTTGAGTGTGTTCTCGTTAAATAGGTTAATATTTTTACTTATTTTAACATTTCAATTTTTGCAAGGATATTAATTCTGTAGTTACTATTCTCTCTTTGTATAATCGATATTTTATTAAATGCCGTTGTATTGATGACCGTTGTTTCTATTACATGTTCAGCACAGTTTGATTTATCGTCAATATACATGTATTTAAAATGCTTGTTGTATCCTGTGGTTCTACATACTACTTAAACCCTTCATACAAAAATTCCACCGAAATCTTTCTTCTCTGATTTCTAATAATTAGAATTTTCTTTAACTCTAAAAAAGTTACTACCTTTTGAAAAGCTGATGATAGAACATGTTTACTCTACAAAAGTTAGTAGCCTACCTTATGATGAACATTTTTCGACACTAAAGACCTACTAAGTATTTTAACTGAAATTGTAATGAATTGAAAACGACTGCGATCTCAGACACATGTTTAAATATTTTTAACATTTACTTAAACAAAAATACAACGAACCGCGACGGGTTTGAATCCGTGATCATGGGAACCAGAGGAAAAGAACTTAACCCCTTTTTCACCGAGACCAATAATTATTATTCTGGATATTCCTAAAAAAATATTATAAAGCAAAAATAAAATTCTTAAACAAATTATGTATTTGGTATTGTACAATATGCATGTCTGAGTTTGTGTATCCAAATGGTTAGAATTTTCCTGTTTCGGATTTTTCACTCAGTGGATGCATATCGCATCTCAACTGCAGTAATTTGCAGCAGCAAATGAATCAAATATGTTTTAGGTTTTTATTCTTGAATGAATCATACAAAAACTATAAATGCTGGAATTTCCACAGAATTACTATTGATTGTTTCTTAGCTGTGGAATGGAAGATGGTGGTGATCCGTCAAGTGTTCTAAAACCATTATAGTATCTAAGGTTGGATCTAATATTTAGCGCATATTAAAAAGAATTTTGTAATCCAGGAGTATAACACCAATCTGACACATACAATTACTCTGAAACAAACTACAGAGCCTATGGTTATCTCACATCAAAATATCCAAGTAAATCTCTGAACTCCCTTTCAACATGTTTCAGTAGATATCGTTTTCACCCCAGTAAGCATTATATAAATCAACACAGGTTTCTCATTTATAAATTAGAGCTTGCATGATTCTTAGGAAGTATGTCGGTTTTATGTGAGTTTTCAATAGCTACATGAAATATACACACAATTTTGACAGTAAGATTAGCAAGTTAAATGTTTAAAAATGGTAATACGGGCCTGAGATGATCCCTTGAATAAAAATAATGTGGATGAAAATAATATTATATTTTTGTCACAACTGTCACTAGCGTAAGAAAATGCAAGTGCCTTGGACACTTGTGCCTGTTTTGTTACAAACTGAATGAACTGCACGAGCGATACAAATCAAATGTGGCCTTTAAATTTCACAGATATGGCGTACAGTGTTCACATATTCATCACAGTTCTTGCAAGCGAATTACTTAAAATAAATATTTCAGACCGACTAGCTCCTTCTCGTGTACAGCGGCTGTCTTTTCCTTGACATTTTTTCTCCAACAAAAACAACAATAATAATATAGGAACTTCGGGTAATTTGGACCCCTGTTTTGAATTTGTTTTTTTTTCTTTTAATTAGGGGATTTGAATTTTGTTTAATTACAGTGATTATCATTAGTGCTGTAATTATGAAATATCATTGTTATTTTATTCAAATGTAGAAACATAATAATTTATGAACATTTTTACATTACAAGAAAGGTCCACTTTAACCTCCATATTCGGATAAAATGGACCCCAGAGTCCACCTTAGCTTTTAGTCTATTTTTAAGTTTATTTAGTCTATTAATTTATACAGATTATTATTAAATAATGCACATTATTGTTATTATTATTATTATTATTATTATTATTATTATTATTATTATTATTATTATTATTATTATTATTATTATTATTATTATTATTATTATTATTATTATTATTATTATTATTATTATTATTATTATAAAGAATTCCAAATGACAAACTTACATTCGTAATATTATTTTTTATGTATTCAGATTTTTTTCTTTTTTCGAGTTTCAATCAAGCTTTTAGGTATTTTATTTTACGATGCCCTTTATCAGCTCATGTGATCCTATCCAAAATTCAAATCTAGGAGTGAAATGACCTACAAATGTTGCTTAGATACCTCTTATTTTAGGTTTGAGATTATTTTACGTGCCTAAATATTTGATTCCCGTGAAAAAGAGTCATACTCAGGATTTTGTGGTCTGAAAAAAATCAGACTACCTCGGTTCGGTTTGAATCCCCCAAGAGGAGAGCATGGGAACCACCTAGTCCACTGGACTGACAATCATAATTGTAATACACAGTAACTATTTAATAGTAGTAGTAGTAGTAGTAGTAGTAGTAGTAGTAGTAGTAGTAGTAATAATAATAATAATAATAATAATAATAATAATAATAATAATAATAATAATAATAATAATAATAATAATGCACGTAATGAGAAGGAACAATTTTACTTTGAAAATAACCAGGAAAAAAGAATATAGCAGCCTGCATACATATTAAGACGACATTTAAAAGAATGTGTTAATAAAGTGTTTTATGATGGAGGTTGGGTAAACAGATCGAGATAATTGAAATAAGGGAATGTATTTTTGCTGAAACCTCTGCCATTACATAAACATCCATCATCATCATCCAGTATAATGGCAGCTGCCGCCGTCTTCCGGAAACCAAACGCCATTCCTCTTTGCCCATCCATTGATCTTCCTCCAATCCTCTGATATTCATAGCCACTTGTATCCCTTCTATCTAAGTTTTCTTCGGTCTTCCTCCTTTCCATTGGGATCCATTCCATAACAATTTTAGACAATCTTTGCTCTGGCATTATTTTGACATGGCCCCATATTACTGTAATCTTTTCGTAAACATTCAATGATAATAATAATGTTGAAAATAATAATAATAATAATTATTATTATTATTATTATTATTTCTACTTTATCTCTGCGAGAGTTTGGACTGCTTCAGTCAACTTCCCCCATTTATGTGTTATCATGCTACTATTTTTGTATTTTATAACTATCAAAATGTAAATGCATTTCCTTTTAACACTGGTGTTCAATACAAACGAATGCTACCTCAAATTAAATATAAGTTTTAATATTTCAAAAGAAACAGCACTATATCAAATAACGTATGCTGTGCAATAGGTTCTTAGATTTAACATCGTATAAAATGTTCCTTATTTTCAACATGTGGAGATTTTGCCTTTTAAAATTGGCATAGAATGCATCGAATTTATTTGATGGAATAATAAGAGTCTCCATTATTGCAATTTGCTTAATTAAATTATTACATTTATATAGCTATAATTAGGCCTAACGTTTGCAGGAATACGAATTGTATTTGTAATTATACGTATTTCAACTATTTTTTAAAATTGTGAAGAGAAACTGGATTTCCATTAGTGAATATTTATTATTAAATGCATCAACTTACAGCTGAGAAAGCTTCAGGGATACGTAATGGAAATTGTGAAGAGAGAGAAAATTATACCAGGTGGAGTTACAAAGGCAAGCCAGAGTTGATTGTGAGGCAATGGAATAGTTGTTAGCAAATCGCATTGCAGAATCAGGTTGGTGGAGTTTTCATTCACGATCTCGACCAGACAGTGGCTAGTATTGCTAATGTGAACCATTCTTCACCAGTGTACAAGCTCGTTACTACCTTTTCAACTTGTACAACCAAGATTTATTTCAGCATTAAAATAAAACTTGTAAACTAAATTTGGTAATATGTATTTACCCACGCACGCTTTAGTTATTTATTCTATAGATAATTTGTTTGCTTTAATAGGTATTTTCTACAGTTAAAAACGTCATATTATTTGCAACTATCTAAACTTTCCGCTTTCATTATTAACTTATTTTGTTGCCTTAGGGCACCGATCAAGTGAAATGTCAAACACATCAAATTCAAATCACTCTAATATACGGTACTGAATTCCATAGTCTCCTTACATGTAAACACTCAATGTATCTGAACAATCTCTGAAATATTGTCTGTACAGTGTGATTCAGAAATATGGCTATACGTTTGATCGCATTTTGTGAACAAAATATTATCATTAAAGGAAATATGATGTTATCATTGGAAAGGGGATCCTTCAAATTACAACAATAGAACAAAACAAAACAAATCACTTACAACAGCACTAAGCAAGTCACTTTATTGCTTCAAACTGTTCGCCGTTTACATCAAAGCATAATTGTCAACGATTTGGGAAGTCATTCATTGCGTTATGATACATGTTTAGAGGAATAGCTCTAATTTCTTCCTTAGTCACTAATTTCAGCATGTCGACGTCTTGAGGTTTCCGGGCATAAACCTTCTCCTTCAAATAACCCCACAACCAATAGTCAAATGCTGTGAGGTCAGGGGAACGGGCTGGCCATTCAATGGAGCCTCTTCTTCCCACCCACCTGTTTTGCAAATGATCATCCAAAATTTCCCTCACCACAATTGCATAGTAAGGAGGCGCACCATCCTGCTGGAATAAACATTGTTCATGTTCAGCACTTTGCATTACTGGCAGGACAATTTGTCTAAGGATGTCACTATACCGATCGATCACCATTAACAGTCTCACCCAAAATTCGCATTCCTAACAGTCCTTTCCATCCGATCATAGCCCAAACAGTGACTTTGCCGCAACTTAAACGTGTCTCTTCAATAACATTAGGATTCTCTTTACCATAATAGTGACAACTGTGACGATTAACGTCCGTTCACATGGAAAACAGCTTCATCAGAAAAGTGCAATTTTCTATAGGCCTACCAATGTTCGTCGTTTGCTGATTTTCTTACAACAAATTCACAAAATTCCATCCGCCTGTCAGGGTCGTCTTCATTAAGTTACTGGACACAAATCGGTTTGAAGGGGTGGTACTTCTCACGCTTCAAAACACGACATACTCCATTGACTGATATGATGCTCACGTGCAGCTTGGCGGGTTGATTTTGTGGGCTAGCGTCGAACGCCTCCATAATTTTCTTCGTTGTTTCTGCATCCATGCTAATGCGAGCCTTCCAGGATGATTGATTTTCCGCATCCTTCCCGTTTCCAGCAGTCGTTTTCTCCACTTCCCCACAGTCGACGGCTGCAATGCTACGTTAAACTCACGTCTTGCCCGTCTTGCGGCCTCACGATCATTAGCATACGTTATTGTCCATGCAGCAATTGTAATTTGCTGTTGCATATTCAACGCCATTTTGATTAATGACGTAAGTTCTACACCGTTTTGTTTTATTGCATTGTTGTAATTTGAATAATTGACTTTCCAACAGTAATTTCATATTTCCTGTAATGGTAATATTTTCATCACACAACGCGATCAAACGTATAGCCATATTTATGATTCGCCCCGTAGAATTGGTTTTCTCTCTGCATGCATGGACTATAAATTAATTTATTGATAATAAAACATTATTTATCTCATACGTAGTGCTTGAGACATATTTGGGAGGTCCCATACGCAAATCACATACCTCGCCAATCTTTGTTATTTATTTGATGATGATGATAATAATAATAATAATAATAATAATAATAATAATAATAATAATAATAATAATAATAGTAATAATAATAATATGACCCCGAAAGCTTTGCCGGCTATATAATTGCTGCCTAAAGGGACAGGTCGAAGGCGATAAGCCAGACGAAAAAACTATGTTGACCGAAAGAGTGACTACCTTTCACCGTAAAAATAAAATCGTCAGGAAATCCGGACATGGGTTGCACTAAGGTAAAGTTTTCCGGAGGTAAAATACCCCGCATTTGGATCTCCGAGAGATGACTATTTCAGGGAATCCATGGGAAAGTCACAAACATAGAAACCTTTTCCTAGGAACATGGAATGACAGAACATTGTGTAATAGTGAGGTATTAGAATATTAATACGAGAATTAGATAAATCTCTCTTGGATATATTCGCTTTACAGGAAGTTAGAAGGCCAGGAGAAGATATACAGGAATCAGGAATCTTTACATTATACTACGGGGATGCAGTGAGACCTGAGTTTGGTAGGGTTTTTTTAATTCGAAAGAGGATCCTCTCAGCTATCCGAGATTTAAGTTTGTAAGTTAGCAATGATGATAATTATTGTATGTTATTACTATTATTTATTTAATCTGGCAGAGTTAAGGCCATAATCCCTTCTCCTAAATTTAACTAGAGAAAAAAATAGTTATCATAAAATACATAAGATCATAACATGGAATAAATAATAAAATGTAATTTAATACACAAGTGATCTTCTTGGTGGTAAAATATTAAAATAAACATTCAATATTTCCAATTCACCAATTAATGATTAAAATGATCAACATGTTTCTACAGCTAAGCTGTCATCCTCAAGACCAGATAGATATTGACTGATATATCTGGTCTGAGGATGACAGCTTAGCCGTAGAAACATGTTGACCATTTGGTAATCATTAATTGGTGAATTGGGAATATTGACTGTTTATTTTAATAAATTGTAAGTAAATATTTATAGCAATTAAACTGAAATTAGAATAGCATTATTACAAAAAGGAAAAATTATAAAATTTCGCCCAATAGTTATTAATATTAATTGAACAAACTTTCACGTGTTTCATATTTTGTTAGTATTGTTGTTTATTATTATAAGGAATAAGGATATTCGGCGTCTTCATGGCGCAAGCGGTTAGACGCTCGTATTTCACCGCTGGGGTCCCGAGATCGAGTCTCGGTCACTCCAAGTGGGTTTCGTGGTGGACGAAACGGAGCTTGGGCAGGTTTTTCTCGGGGTTTCTCCCGTTTTCCCCTGCCACAAATTTCATTCATTCCATCATTTCTCCATATTCATCTCATCCATTTCATTTCATTCATCCGCCCCTATGACGGTGCGTCAGGAGTGGTCGGCCGGTACCCTTGGTACTGCACAAACCTCTATAAATATAGGGGCTTCATCTCATCTCATTCCTCGACTCTACCCTGAGTTGGACACGAGTTGAGGGTATGTATATATAATAAGCATATTCCATTTGTTTCCTTTTCAAATAACTATGTACGCAAATGGACTCGTTTTCTTCTCTTCCCTAACCGCGATGAGTGGTGTACTTAGGTGAAAGTTTACTTAAAGGGTGCGTTTTAGATTTGATGGAATGTAGCTGTGGAAACAGTATAGATATTAAAATAGGATGAGGTTATGTGAGATGGGATGTCAAGTATCACGTTCTGGTGATATCCTGTACTCAAACTATGATTGGAGGAGAGGAAATTCATGATAGCATGCATTTGCAGAATTGAGCCTGTGTTTGGTTACTTTGTGCATCTCATTCATATTTGTAATTATTGATCCTATATAGACCTTTATTCAATAAACGTAAACGTGATAACGTGAGATGAAAGCAAGAAGAAAAATAGCTTGATGTACGTAGATGCATCATAGCATTAGATTTACATGAACTCACAAGAAATAACTAAATATCCTATATGAAATGTGACATATCACAAATGGCATATAGTTACTCAAATAAAATTATAAAAAGAACTAATACCCGTTGTACGCTGCTGCGCCTAAATAAATTAAATATTTTTTTTTATGTTTAGTTAAATAAGTAAAAAAAATTATAAATTTATATCATAATTATTTTTAGATTACCCGGCGTTGCCCGGGAATCTACTTATCCCGGTGTTCTTGGCATCAATGAGCTGAAAGACAAACATTGTTATTGTGAGTTATCCATCAAAGAATACCCGCCGTGTCCTGCTACGCTTTCCCGGAAATCTACTCATCCCAACCTTATTGTCATCAATGAGCTGAAAAACAAAAATGGTTATTGTGAGTTAACCGTAAAAGATAGATATACGTTGCCTGGGACTTTTTTGTAGGCTTTTTCAGATATTAAATTCTGTGTGCTTTAATTTGGTTATTTGTTATGATTTAGGCAGCGTAAGACATTTAACGTCCAAAAAGAGACCTTTTAGTGCACCGATGTTTTTTTTAGCTCCGCCCTATAGTACGTAGCGTAATATGTTATATACGTTAATTGTACCAGAAAAATTATCTAAATGGTGGACAAAACTCCATTCAAATCGGTCAAATAGTTTTTGAGTCCATAAAGGCTCAGACTGACAGACTTACCTTCATATTTATGATATATATATAATTCTTCTGTAAGTGTGTATGTCATTTAACTTCTCCTAAATGACTGCATTTTGATGATTTTTTTGTGTGTGACTGATTGGGTCCCTCTGTGGTTTAGATTCACATTTGGACTCTTTAAAACCATTAGGTGTAGGAATTTATCTGAAGTAAAAATTTTAAAAAAATCGCTCTAGCGGTTACTTTTTATGTTTCACAAGGAAACTCAGTATATTGCATTAAAGTAAACCGAGGTAGATATTATCCAAAAATCCGACAATTAGAAGTGGAGGTTTAACTTACTTGAAAACCGAAATTAAAAACTACCTAAATGACTGAATCGATTTTGATGAATTTTTTTGTGTGCGTTTGAGTGGGTCCCTGGATGGTTTAGATTCACAATTGGACTCGGCAGGTGGTGCTGCGATCGGGTTATAAGATTTTTTTTTATGTCAGATGAGTAATCAACTGTATTATTGACATATTCCGCGTGACAACAATCTGACGTCATCATGCACGCTTATTGAACCACTACAGATGACAGTGAAGAGTTTTCTTGCAAACTCATTAATTAGTGAATTTTATGGTAAAAAAGTAACATTTTTATTGTTCGGCCATGACACTATAATTGAACGTTCGGGCAAGACAACGTTTGTCGGGTTCGCTAGTTTTTGTATATAAAGATAAATTATAGTGAATATTTAGAGTTTAAAACGTTTGTGATTGTTTGCGGATAACTCGTTCAGAAGAAATTGCCATATTTATTTATCTTGCCGGACTTTTAGAATTTACTGTCTCATTAAATTTGTTATAGTCAGTGAACAAAACAAAGTATTCAAGATAAGAGACAAATGTTTATAGAAGCAGAATATAAATTGTAAAGCGTTGAGAATAAAGAGTATAGAATATTCTTGTTATTTAATAAACAGTTATACAAGTAGGAAGGAATGTGGACATGCAAATTATGTGTTAACCTCCACAAACCTAATTAAACAAACACAGGCCAATGGAAGGAAACGATAGTTCTGCAATTTCTAACTACGATACATTTTAAATTTCCTTCCTCTAATTGGATTTATTTGACAGCTTTTTTTTTTAGAATTGAATAAACGTCATTCTAAATGACCATGTATATTGGAAACAAATTAAAATAAGACTAGAAATTCCCAATGATTAGACATGGTCTACAGTGAGTTAGAGATAAATAGCTTAATTATTAAACATTAGGATGTGTGAAATTTTACTCAACATTTTGAAACTACTGTAACCAGATTCCTTTCGGGTGCAAAGCTTATTTGATTGCCAAAAGTTTGTATTTTCACATAAAACAGTTTCATATAAAATAAGAACGGTTAAGTCTCGTAGACTGCGATGGGCAGGACATGTTGCACGTATGGGGAATGAAAGACTTGCATGGAAGCTTCTTGTAGGAAAGCCAGAGGGAAAACGCCCAGTTGGTAGACCAAGAATGAGGTGGGAGAATAACATTAACTATGATTTGAGGGAAGCAAATTATACAGGGAATGATTGGAAAGCATTAGCTCAGGATAGGGATGTGTGGAGAGCTTGTGTCCGCGTGGCCATGAACCTGCGGGTTCGATAGTGCCAGTGAGTAAGTAAGTAAGTATAAAAAGAGGTAAAATGATCCCATTGGAGGCCTTAGGAGACCCTTGGGGTAGTAGGAGGTTAATGCTCCTACTTTTGTAGACAATCGGCACTTGAAGTCGTCCGGGTAGTTAACCCAGCGTGACGGCATATTCATCTCCAAAACAAGAGCCTGGTACTCATTTTCTTTAGAGGCTGTGTTGACCTCAGGACCATGGTGCCGCCAAAAGGTGTTGGGTCAGTTAAAAAACCTGACCCCACCGGGACTCCTACCATTCACATTCCGGCTTGTAGCGTATTGCCTACATCAACTACAACGCTACTGTGTGCCCTTAGTAAAAAAAAAAGCCTAGAAATTTTGCATTGTTATTGGATGGTTGGCATTAAAAAGTTATTTAAAAATAAAACACAGGTGAAATTTTGCTCATATCCCTCATGGTCCTTCATGAACTATTAAGGAGGTACATCATGGCGTAAATTGAAGTTTCGACCACTAATGAACGATATTAATTTTGATTCAAGAATATATATAGCGTCACTGCTATAAAGTAAAAATATTCTCTTTAATTTGCTTACTTGTTATAGTCAGCTATTAGGTGGCAGTGAAGACCGAGTTCTCGCGACATCTAGTAATAATGGAGAATATAATATATATATATATATATATATATATATATATATATATAAGAAAAATAAGTGCTTGAATTGGATTCGCCTGGTGGTGTAATGGATAACACGCTGGGGTACAGACCCAGAGTTCCGGGTTCGAATCCCGTACAGGCATTTATTTTTTCTTATCATGTCTCATATATATATATATATATATATATATATATATATATCTGCATCATATATATATATCTCCATCCATAGTAATTCTGTCCGAAGCAGGTCCTTCACTGCAATCATAGCATTTTCATGCTATGCTTGCAGCTTTACTAGCGAATTGTAGGTCTGGTAGCTTCCCGTTGCTTTCCACACCGGTAAAGGATGATGATGATGATGGCCATATGTTTTCGGGGACAGTTTGAACCTTAAAGTTTTCCTGACATTTGTCTTACAGGTGAGGAAAAACCCCGATAAAAACCTCACCCAGAAAAACTGCCCCGACCGGGGATAGAACCCGGGCCCGCTGCGTGACAAGGCAGCACGCTACCTCGAGACCACAGCGGTCAACTATATTTATATAATATATACATATATATTATAGGATATAATTATATAGAATATAATGGCTTCTTCAGAGAAAGACTTACAAAGAGCAGATTTTAAATGAAATGATATTGCACAAGATTACAACCTAGAAATCTCTTTAACAAAAACTAAAGTAATGACCCAGTGTGAAAAGAAATGGAAAGAAGAAAAGTAGTACTAAATGACAATACGCTAGAACAAGTAAAAGATTTCAATTATCTAGGTGCATCTTTAGGTTGTAATAGACAAAAATACATAAATAATAAATTACAAATATTCTTCTTCTTATTCCTTACAAGTATTAGGCCAAGGCCTGTTACGATCCTATAGAAAATTTTCCCTCCAGCGTTTCATAGGACGGCCCAGTGATCTTCGTCCTCTTGGTATATAATTATAAACAACTTTGGGGATCCGATTTGAACTCATTCTTTCTAGATGGTGTTTCCAATTTAGTTGGTACTATTTAATATATTCCAAAATTGGCGTAGTCTTCAATTCTTTTAAGATATCGGTGTTCCTTTTCTGATCTCATCTGGTGTAACCCGCTGTTCTGCGCATGAATCTCATTTCACAAGCCGTTAATCTGCTTTCATGTTGTCTTTTTAGTGTCCATGCTTCACTACCATAGGTCAACACTGGTCTAACCAAAGTGTTATACAAACATAATCTGGTGCTTTTTTTTGTACAAGGGATGGTTTCATAACTTGATTAATAATTCCTAAACTTTTATCATAACTAGTAATTTTTTCAGGGATATCCTTTTCATCCCAGATAGAGAGATAATATCCAAGATATTTAAATTGATTAGATCTCTCTAAAATTTTATTCTGGAGACAGATTTTACTTTGTATGGGGTCCTTCCCATGAAATGCCATAATTTTAGTTTTGTTAATTGATATTTCAATTATCTAGGTGTATGTTTAGGTTGTAATAGAGAAAAATACATAAATAATAAATTACAAATATTTCAATATTTATGTGGCACCTTTAAAAGAACACTGGGAAAGGAAGTAAGAAAAATTAATCATTTAAAAGTTTATAAAGCATGGCTGTACCTGCAATAACTTAACTGTGTGGCTCAGAAATATGGACTCTGAATAAACAGTCAATTAAAGTGTTTCTATTGAAGCAGCAGAAATGAAAAAATATTTACGATTTGTGGCAGTATATACTTTTATGGATAAAAAACGAAGTGAAGAAATCCGTTAAAAACTACAAATATTCAGTTTGACAGATAATAAATAATAGTTTAAAAAACTAAAACAACGCGCTTTATTAGAAAACCGAACTAAAAATGAAAAATTATTTTAATTACCAACACGCTTGCGATAAAATTAAAGTGGTCAACAAAAACATCATCTCCAACACGTATAAAACTAGAGTTATCCACAAAAAAATACCATCAAAAGCGTGGGGTGCTTTTTATGGTTTTTACGTCTTCTTCTTAGAGACTTTATTTTTACCAATATCTGTTTATTATCAAATATATTAATTGATATAGAGCACCACACGCTTTTGATGGTAAAATTATTTTTTTTTAGATAATTGTAGTTTTATTCTAGATGTGTTGGAGATGATTTTTTGTTGACCACTTTAATTGTATCCCAAGCGTGTTAGAAATTAAAATTATTTTTCATTTTTTAGTTCGGTTTTCTAATAAAGCGTGTTGTTTTAGTTTTTTAAACTATTATTTACTTTTTTTATTTTTTAGTTTGGTTTTCTAAAAATGTAAATATCTTTAAATTTGATAATATTGGAGTATGAGCTAAAAGTAATACCCTTCTAAAAAATCCTCCTGGCCGGATTTGAACCAGAGGCCTATGGATTACTGAAATTATATACCATTACACTCCACCACTCTATCAACTGAGCTACCACAACGATAGACTAAAAAGTCGATACTCCGCAACCTATTATACCGGTCTTTTTTTTTTGATGTTCTGATGATCCTGGCCAGGATCTGAAAACAATTATGAAATTATTGTATTGCCATTGGTCCTTTACAAGTATACAAAGTTTCAAGTCGTTCCAATGTTTTAAGGTGGGTGAAAATCATGTTGAAATATTCCGTTACATAGATAGATACAGGTCAAGCTAATATAAAGTGTGTAAAATAGAAAAGTATAGGAGAAAATGGTATGAACATGTCTGCAGAATGGATACCAACAGATTGCCTAGGAAAAGTCTGAACTATCAACCAAGAGGAGGAAAAAGAGATGGGGGACGCCCACGAAAGAGATGGACACAACAGCTATAACACTTGGAGCCGGAACGAACCAAAAAGGTTTAATCCTTGCAAGAAGAAGAAGAATAATATAATTTGGGACAATTTTTTAAGTTTGTAGTTCTAAAGTAATATTTTTCGAAAATCATACAATTTGTGTATTTTGTATTTCTTTCTTAATGCCTAGAGTTAATTTTAATACAAAATACAAAAAAGAACAATACGGATTTTAGCTCATTAGGTTATTACGAAGTTGTTAAAGTATGTTACATGTTTCTGTCAAATGATTATATTTATTTGTATTGAATGTATTAAGACTTAATAAGAGTATCATGTAAATGGACCAGGAAATGAAGTTATGGTCTATGTATAATTAATCGAGTGATACATTTCACAAGTGAATCCTACAAAACTCAATACGAGATATGAAGTGGCTGGCCTTGGTTCAGATTTTGACCCCTTGTAGTCGGACTACCTCAATCACAAAGTATTTTTACTCAACTCACGGCCGCCTGCTTGGTGACAATGTCATTTATTGCCCATTATCGCTGGACTTGAATTTTATTATTTCTTTCGTTTTATTATATTACATGTAACTTCATAATAGGCTAATTTTAGTATTAATATTGCAAAAACTTCTAAATTGAATGTATTAGTATTTTTTTACTAATGATATGGAAGATAAACACCAGAACGTCAGTCTGCGTACTCTCTAATAAGGCCCAACATCTCCTCATGGCAAAAATATATGTATTTGTTTGTGTATTACTATGAAATTTCTTAATTTTTTTTAAATACCATACTAGTACAGTAGGTTTATAGAAACATATATGTAGAATAATAAATGCACTCTACTGTTGTAAGTCTAACATTCTAAAATAGGGTCGATCCTAATCGATTAGTGGTTACCATGCTACCTTCTGGTTATAAGGTATATAGGTTCAATCCCGGCCGATGTCGATCGACTTTCCAAGGCATAAAAATCCTGAGAATGGGTTCATTTAGAAAGAAAATAAAGCCGTGGTTCTGCATCGTAGATTTCATCATCATCATGAACAAATTCGTTTTAGGCCATGTGGCCTGTACGGTAAACCTAGCGAAGATGGTCTTGATCTTTCCACCGATGTTTTGGTCTTCCTTGGTCCCTATGTCCAGTTGGGGTATATTGGAATGCCAATTTTGGAAGTCTATTTCTTGCCATTCTTCTCAGATGATTTTTCCATTCTTGTTGGTATCTTTGGATATCTTCATTTAAACTTGCTACTCCAAGTTTTCCTCTGATAGTAGTGTTCCTTTGGTGATCCAGTCTATTAACTCCTAACAATGATCGTAAGAAGCGCATTTGGCTTACTTGAAGTTTATGAGAGTTTCTTTTATTTAAAATCCAAATTTCACTTCCGTATTTTAGAGCAGCTTTTGATGTGACGTTATGTAATCTTAGTTTTGTCTCTGTCCTCATCTGTTTACCAAAATGTCTTCGTATTACCCCATTCATTTTATTATATTTTTGTAATTTTGAATCAATGTCACTCTTATACTCTGCAAATACACTTCCTAAGTAAGAGAAATCTGACACTTGTTCTATAATTTTTCCATCAATCTCAATTTTCACCCGTTGTATGTTTTTTCCACACATTGCCATTGTTTTGGATTTTGATGTGGAAATTTTCATATTATATTTGCTGGCAATTTTGAATAATTGATATGCTGCTATTTGTAAGCTATCTTCGGAATCTGATAATATTATTTGATCATCAGCATATAATATTGTTTGAATTATTTTATTCCTAGTTATTGAAATTCCACTGTTTACTGTTTGTTTCCATTCTTGCACTATTCTGTTAATATATATATTAAATAAGAGTGGAGATAGTCCACATCCTTGTCGAACACCTTTGCCTGTGTTTATGTGTTCTGTTATTTCTCCATCTGGTAATTTAATTTTGATTTTAGAAATTTTGATATAAGCTTTGTATGGCTCGTATTACATGTGAGTGTATATGTTCTTCATGCAGTATCTGCCAAAGTTTATCTCGGTTTACATTATCATATGCCTTTTCATAATCTATAAATAGTATGTACAGTGGGAGATTAAATTCTCTCCTTTTTTCCATAATTTGTTGCAGGGTAAATATTGCATCTATAGTGCTCCTCCCTTTTCTAAATCCACATTGTTCTTCTTCCAAAAATGTTTCAGTACTTACTGATAACTTATTTTTAATTATGTTGGCATATAATTTAGATGCAGTTGGGAGTAAGGTAATGCCTCGGTAGTTATCACATTTGTTTTTCTGACCTTTTTTATGTATATTAATTACTAGACCCGTTTCCCAATCCGTTGGAATATTATGACAATGCCAAATATTGTTAAAAAGTTCTAATAGTTTCTCTTTCAAGGCAGTTCCTCCATACTTAAAAAGTTCTAAACCTGGAATTTTCCTGTTCTTGGCCTTCTTTAAAACTTCTTCTAGTTCGTCCATTGTTATGTCTGGTTTTTCTATTTCATTTTCACAAGTCAAATTCGAAGTAATTTTTTCAGTGTGAGTGTTCGGTTCTGACCAAAGATTTTTGTAGTAAGTAATCCAGTCTTGTTTTGGTATCAGATTAACATTAATTTTGTCTTTTGTTTCCATCTGTAATTTTTTGAATATTTTAAATCCCTGTCTTTGTGCTCCTGTAATATCACGTTCTAAGGATTTTACAAATTTATCCCAATCATCCCTTCTGTATTTTCTAGACAATTTACGAACCTTAGCTCTGAGTTTTTTATATTCTGTATAATGTTCCTCTTGTTTAGTTTGTAAATACACTTTATAGGCTTTTTTCTTTTGTTCAATATTTTCTTTTAATTCGGGATTCCAGGTTCGTAATCTCTTTTTGTTTTTGATTTGTTTATATCCGAGACTCTCATATGCTGCTTCCATGATTGCTTGTTTTAGATTTATCCAGTCCTCTTCAATATCGCCCGTGCTTGTTTTAAGTTTATTCTTTATTCTAGTTTGATATAATATTTGTGTACTTTGGTCTTCCAATAAGTGAATTTTTAACTTTTTTGGTATCTTATTTTGTACTGTCTGCTTGTATTTTCTTGTGCTGATGTGTTTGTGATATAATTTTATTTTGCTTTCAACAAGAAAATGGTCACTATCAATTTCACTTCCTCTATATACTCTAGTATCATTTTACAGACTTTTTAAATTTATTATTAATTAGTACATAATCTATTATAGACTTTGATCCCCTTGCTGCCCATGTATATTTGTGTATTTTCTTGTGTCTAAAGAAGGAGTTTGTGATTCTTAAATTATTGAATATGCAAAAATCTATTAGTAGTTTACCATTATTGTTGCAAGTTGGTTCTCCTTCTGATCCAATGCATTCTCTTATCGGTTGATTTCCGACTCTTGCATTAAAATCACCAGCAATTATGAGATAATCTTGTTTATTTACTTTGTCAATGGTTTCTTGTAAAATATCATAAAATTCTGTGGTTTCTCAATCGTTTCCTTCTACAGGGGCATAAATTCCAATTATATTCAAATTATGTCCTAAAATTTTTATTCTAACTTACAATTTTTGGGGAAATCCATTGGTAATATAAAATGTTGTGTTGCAAATTTTTCCTTATTAAAATTGCGACTCCTGATGATGCCCAGTTCTCTGCTGGAACTCCAGAATAAATCATTACATATTTTCCTAATTCTTCTGATCCTTTGTTCTTCTTTTTTGTTTCCGAAATAATGGCAATGTCAATTTTTCTTTTGTCTAACTCTACTTCTAACTCTTCTTCTTTATGTGTTATTCCTCTCACATTCCATGTTGCAACTTAATCATTAACCTATTTCTTGCTTTGTCGTCATCAGTGTGATCATTCCAGTCTTTGCTTAAGTTTCTTCGAGTAGTAGGAAGTCCCCTGGGTTGGTTACCAACCATCCGCAGAGCAAGACTAGTGGTAGGGCTGCTACCTTATAGCCTCTAGTCAGGCGTTCAAAATATGGAATTTCCTCCATATTCGATGGAACGGTTATACCGCCGTGACTCGGTCCCCATTACCTCGTTAGTTAAAAGCAGGGTGTACCACGTGCAGGTGAGGTTGAGAATTAGGTAGGAGAGGTTATAGAATGCACATCACTACCTCTTACACCCCGCATCGTAGATGGCACGTAAAAATCTCAAGTCTGAAAAGAAAGGCATCTGAGAAAAATTTGTTGGTCTTTTCACGCCCATATTTGAATTTGGATGCTAACTAACTAACTCATTGGCACTATCGAACCGTAGGTTCATGGCCGCGCGAACATAAACACTCCATATATCCCTATCCTGAGCTAATGTTTTCCAATCATTCCCTGTATAATCTACTTCGCTCAAATCATGGGTAATGTTATTCTCCCACCTAATTCTTGGTCTACCAAATGGGCGTTTTCCCTCTGGTTTTCCTACAAGTAGCTTCCATGCACGTCTTTCATTCCCATTCGTGCCACATGTCCTGCCCATCGCAGTGTACTAGACTTAACTGTTCTTATTATATCTGGCTTCCTATAAAGACTATGTAGTTCACTGTTCAGTAGTCTTCTCCATTCACATGTCTCCTCATCTCCCTTTGGTCAAAAATGTTCCTAAGAACTTTATTGTGAAATACTTGTAATCTCCTTTCCCCCCTTAAAGTAAGAGTCCATGTTTCGCATCCATATAATATAACTGGGATATTAGCACTTTTATACATTTTCAGTTTAACGTTTTTTGAAAGGAGTTGGGACGTCAAGAGTCTCTGTAATGCAGAATAGCACGCATTTCTAGAATTAAACCTATGTTTAATTTCTTTGTGCATCTCATTCCTATTTGTGCTTATTGTTCCTAGGTATTTGAATTCAGCCAATTCCACAAAATTCCCCTCGTCCATTTCCATTTTTATTATATAATGTATTTTTATGTGTGACCATATATTTAGTTTCATTGATATTTATTTCCAGTCCTAATTTCTTAGCCTTACTCAATAGTGTGTGCGTGTTGGCCTTTAGTATCTCCTCGCTATCGTCCAATAGTACATTTGGATGCTAATGAGTGTTAAATGTGTTAACGAGGGTCGTTAAATAAAATAATAGCATAGAAGATTTGCAATACTAACTGCTATAAAAGAGCACTCTGGGATTATTACTGTGACCACCATACGACACTACTTAACACTTTATCTATAAAGGAATACAGTGTCCCAAATTCATGTATACGCTCTGTGAAACGTTATTTCTCAGCAACGAAATGAGACAGAAATACTGAAATATGTTTGATCCACAGGGCACTGGAAAAACATAACACGTTCATCGATCTTCACGTCTTTATAAACAACAATGGGATTATCCCTTTCGTCACACTTCAGCAGGAACCACTCACAAAATTGCAGTTGTCTATCTGGCCCCGCAAAATTCGATGAACACTGCTTTTTTTATACCAATCTCACGAGAACATTGCCTCACTGACTTCTATCGGGATCGTGTAAAACCCTACATGACTGCAACAGTAGGCTCCTCTCGTTATCGGTCGAACGTCTCTTTCTTCCGCACCGACCTTTCAACACATCTTGCACCGTTCCATCGTCTTCAAACTTTTCTCGGATTCTTTTTATTGTTACCCTTGGTGGTGATGTCCCAAATTCAACCTCCAACAACATTCTCCACTTTCCAATAACACTTCGGTATCTACTTACGCTCATCGAATGATAATCTCGCCGCGATTGTTGTGAAGATCGATGAACGCTTTTCCAGTGCCCTGTGGATCAAACACAAAAAAATTGTATTTCAGTCTCATTTCGTTGCTGAGAAATAACGTTTCAAAGAGTGTATACACTGTATTTAATATTCGCTCCTTACCTTCAGGCAGCTTAAGTTCTAGAAATGATGGAGGAAAATAAATAAAATGTAGGCCTATAATGCTATTAAAGTTTATTTGCATTAAAATTTGTAAAATCTTTACCATTATGCTATTTCCATAGAGGAAACAACTTTACTATATTTCGTTCAATTTGTCGAATTGAACAACAATTGAAAGAGGAAACTAATTAACTATACTCAATTCAGTTACTTGAAAGGCATTGATCTGGTTACCGTAACAAAATAGAAAATGGTTACAAGAACATTCAAATGTTGTGTGTGAATTATTTTATAAAGTTGATATATTTGAGGGACTGCTGATACATAGTTGCCAAATTGGCGCATATGGTTTGATTTAATGATATAATAGGAATGTGGAATAAAGGTTTTGAAACAATAAATCAAAGAAAGCAAAGGGATTATCATGGACAAAGTCGGTCTATGATGAATATGCCAGAACTAGATAGCCTTGGTTACTAAAAACGTGTGCAGAATGCAGACAATACAAGATTTAAAAAAAGCCAAATGTATACAAAGATTTTTTAATAGATGTATTGGCATTCTTATGCGTTTTATAGAATTCTAGCTAATATCCGGCGCGCACTTTTACGCCTAAATAAATGAAAATTAATGTGTTTTATGTCTAGTTGAATAAACATGATTATAAATTTGTAGTAATTATTTTTAGATACCCCATGCTGATTATCCGGCGTTGCTCGGGAATCTATTTATCCCGATCTTCTTGCCATAAATGAGCTGAAAGACGAAAATGAATGTGTTTTTATGTTTAGTTGAATAAGTAAATGAAAACATTTATACCGTAATTCATTTTATAGATACCCTGTGCTGGTTACCCGGCGTTGCCCGGGAATCAATTATCCCCATATTCTTGGCATAAATGAGTTGAAAGAGAAAAATCGTTATTGTGAGTTATCCGTAAAAGAATACGCGCCGGACAAGCCGGCAATTTACTTATCCCGATCTTCATGGCATTAATGAAAGACAAAAATGGTTATTGTGAGTTATCCGTTAAAGACAAACACGTGCTGTCGTTGACTTTTTTGTAGATTTTTTTGAGATTTTCAATTTTGTATAAATTAATGTTGTGTATTTGTTATGGGCGGCGTAAGCCATTTAAGCGTTGAAAAGGGACTTTTTTCACTTTTTTTTACAAAAGGTGATTTTAAGGGTGAAGGGGTTGAGTATTACAACTCTCTTAAAGCCTATGTTCATCCCGGGAATCTCCTGAACATGTTCAAAAAGCCCATCACAATCGGATGAACGGTATGGCAGCGCATACTATAAGAACAAACAAATATGTATTTTTATATCTTAATATATAAAAATTTCGTGTCACGTTGTTTGTCCGCGATGGAATCCTAAACTACTGAACCGATTTTAATAAAATTTTGCACAATGTGTGCTGTTTGATCCAACTTGAGACTTAGAGTACTTTATAACTAAATTTATAGTCGCATTATTTTTTATTGCAAATTATTTGTTTATTATTTAACAAAGAGTTATAATTATCTGTGAGTTCCATACGATTCTAACAGATGGCGGTGTAATTATCTGTGAGTTCCATACGATTCTAACAGATGGCGGTGTAAGGTAATTTGGTAAGGTAATTGGTTTATTATTTAACAAAGAGAGATCCAGATGGCTGTGCTTTTTGTTGAAACCGCGAATTTCAATTGAATTACAAATATTGATTGTTTCATAATTTAAGTGTGTTCAGTGTTTATTTTATTTTCAATATTATTAATTTCGTGTAAGTATTAGTTTTAAGTAATCTGGCTGAAAGACAGCAACTTAATTTAAAATTTTAACGAATACCTTAGCCACAGCAACGCGTGGCCGGGACTTCTAGTATTAGATAAATTTCAAGTTACAAAGCAAATCTACTTAAAACACATGTTAAAAAATAGTATTGCATGTATGAAAATATCATTACTAGTTCGTCCTCATACGAGTAGTTCTGAAAGTAGGATGCAATACCTCATGATACAACACTCATCATCACAGTTTAATAAGGTGTTGGGATGTTAAAATCCACTCTATTAATTTATATATGTTTAATTCTTACTTTTTAGTCAACCGCTATGGTCTCGAGGTAACGTTACTTCGCGTCGTTGACTCAAACACAGCGGCCACGGTTTCGATTCCAGGTCGGAATCAGCGAGATTTTTTCCGAGATCTTTTCTCGCCTGTAAAATGAATGTCAGAAAACTTTAAGATCCAAATGGTCCTCAGACATCATGGTCATCATAATCATCATCCATATCACATTTGTACTGTTCATTATGAATGACTGGGTGAATGGTGAGTTTTGTCTTAAATGTTCATGTTTTCCCAGAGATTGAGCTAATCGCTCATCTGAGTTTTCTGCATGTCTTTGAATGGTCAAAAAAGTACGGACGTATGATCCAGAGTTACAATTCTCTCCCGATATGTACCTGTAAAGCATATGTGGTGTGGAGCATGTAAAAGTGCATATAAAGGGAGAGGAAATACTAAGGTAGAGAGAGAGAGAGAGAGAATTATTACTTTGTACATGGTATCGTGCAATGGTACCAATAACTTTAAAAATGTTAAATAGACTAACAGAGTTTGAATATAACTCTTCAAATAGATGAAATATGCAAATAATTGTCTAAGTATTTGATAATTTAAAAAATAAATTAAGATAGGATAGCTTATGTCCGCGCGGCCATGAACCTACGGGTTCGATAGTGCCAGTGAGTAAGTAAGTAAGATCTAAATACTGTAAATACTATTTAAAAGTATTCATTAATAAAAATGTACATTCAATCAAATGAGTCTTGATGCCAGTTTACTTTTCTTTCTTATGTTCAACCTGTTCATGAACAATATATTCCTAAACTTTTTTAAGTTGAAAGTTATTTTTTAAATCTTATTTACTTCATTAAGATGATATAGGGTCTAATAATAATAATAATAATAATAATAATAATAATAATAATAATAATAATAATAATAATAATAATAACAATAATAATATTTTTTATTTAGGAATATTCCGCAATACAGTTTTTCTCCTTCAACCCAAAGTGATTTGTCGCCAGAGGTTCCTGTCTAAAGCATCTTCTTCCCTCAAATTTCTAGCTCCCATACTTGTCTTCACTCCATCCAACCATCGTTTTCTAGGCCTGCCTCTTCCACTTCTTCCATTAGCTTTCCAATTAAGGATCTTCTTTGGTATTCTCTCTTATTCCATTCTTATGAGGTGTCCATACCATTTCAAACGTTTTTCTTTTATTTTTTTATTTTTCCTAATATGTTTTTCTCAACTTAATAATAATAATAATAATAATAATAATAATAATAATAATAATAATAATATAATAATAATAATAATAATAATAGGACGAAGAAATGTTGGAAGACCCAGTAAAAAGATGGACAGACCAATTCTAACATGAGATCGGAACAGACTAGCAGGTCTAATCCTTGATGCTGATGATGATAATAATAATAATTAGTCGGTCCTTATGAAACGATGGTTACTCTGCTTGCCACTGGTTCTATGATTTACTGTCGATGACTTTTCTGGGCGTAAAATTCCTTTCAAAGGGAAGTAAAGCTTTGGTCCCGAGTCGTAAATTTATAGCACGCTAAAGAATCTCAATTATGAAATAAGGAAGAATCAGAATGAAATTAATCTGCTCTTTTATACTCAAATTTGAATTCCGATGTTAATGATTTTAGCTGTTAAAGAGCTTCGTTAAATAAAAGAATACATAACACAATAATATATTCAATAATAATAATAATAATATTAAATAGCCAAATAAATATTACTCTTGCGTTTGGTTGAAACTCGAAGGTTGAGGATTTTCGGGATGGCAAAATTTATCTAGAGAGTAAAATAGGAAGAACGAGACATAATTCGAAATAGAAATAAAAGCAATCGCCATGCATAAGAGATGTGGCAAGTAAAGGACATCGTCCTCTTTGCCTGTTAACTAACCCCATATCGACGTTAAACCTATTAAACAAGCAATAAATCAACAATACAAAGAATGATAAATTCTTTGGCAGATTGGAGTCTCAATATATTTATTTCCACACTTATTTAAGATAGTTTAAGTAATCAATTGATTTGGTGTTTACCTGATGAAAATCCATTATGTTTAATGATTAAAATAATAAAACTGTTAACGTTTTATACGATTTTCATATTTATTTTAATATAAATTATTTTCTGCTGTTTCAGTACTTTGTACCTTCTTCAAACGAATACTACGAATACAAATTAATTTTGTTATTATATATAAACTCAAGTACGTAACAAGTGTAACTAAACAACTGAATGTAAACAAAAGCAGTGTAACAAACATTCTCTTATTATAAATTTAAAAGAGGTGATATATTTAAATCCAGTTGTGAATTTTACAGCCTTTGCTCTTCTTCAATTTATTTATTTCTACAATTTTTAAAATATCCAGTTTTTTTTCCTTTATTACAAACGTGTAGTACTTTAAAATTTGAATTAAAACAATGATCGTATTGAAGTAGATGGTAGCGTATTTTGAAGTATCTACATTTCTGTTATATGCTCTCATATGTTCTTTCATACGAGAAATATAGACTTTGTCACATGTGCCACACATTAACTTATAAAACCTGATAATTATTCCTTTTTTGTTTTGGTTTTATTGTTCTTAATTATAATTTGCAAAGTTTTATTAGTTTTGAACGCCACATTGATGTTGAATGTTTATAAAAAACTTAAAATTCGAAAAAAATATGAAGCTATTAAAATAAATGTTAGAATTGATGTGGTATAAGTTGGCATCAGTAGCAACATGGAGACTCCATAACAAAGTAGTTTTTATTAAAAATCAGTTGGGTTGTGTTGTACAGGCGCGTTGCATTATCATTACCGAAGAAAAGAACATAGACTCGGAGCCGAATGCTTATAAATTTGAAGCATGTAGTAAAACATTTCAATTACAAGTAAAGTTGGACCTGACTTGTACTAATAAAACACGCTATACGCCCAATCACTATCAGACATGTCGAGTTAGCGCAGCTTTCTCACATATTTTAACTCTTGAGTAGTAGATGTTCTTGACATATGCTTTGTTTGTCATTTTGTTTAGAGAATCAAGTTGTCTCACGCCCTTCGTGTTATTTTCGCGATAAAAAATGCATGAAGTAAGCAGAATCAGAAGTGTTTGAAAACTTGTAAACGGAAGTCTCGAATTCAAATATCGGTGCGGTAAGTGATGTTTTCGGCACCTACATATCATAATCTGTATCAAATTCACATTGTTCAGTATAAATGCGTTAGTGAATAGCGTATTTTGTCTTAAATTTCGTGTTGTTTCAAATAAAAGACAGTTTCCTTTCAATGTTCAAAACATTAAAATATTGTATAATAGGTTGAAAGATTATATATATATATATATATATATAGTAAAACTTCTTCAAAGCGGATTTCACATTAGACAACATTCCGCATTATAAAAACAAAAACAAATATTAACCACTCTTAGATTATAGATCACCGTATATTTATGTATTTTTATGTACACCCTTAGACAAAAAATGAATCATCCGCTGATTCAATCAATCGATCGGGGAACTTCGTGAGCGCTCGCAGAAGCCGTATTCACACCAACACGTTTTCAGTAATTGTACTGGGTTGTTTGCTAGTTAAAGCAGCGCACACTCAATCAACATTGAAGAGAGAGTTTGGCTTAGTATGTTTCCGTGGTCGAGAGGTTTGATAGACATCGTCTGCGTTCATAACCTCACGGATTCGATTCCCGTTCTACTTTCTTTTTTTTTTTTTTTACTGAATGTTAGAATAGCATTTTGCCTGTAATGTAGTTTCATATTTAATTTTATATTTGAGTTTTATGGCTTTAATGCACACACAAAACACACAAAAACATAAATTAAAACCTTCTTCTAATAAGTAAATGAGGAAAGAAAATAATATATTCTAAAATGTAAACATTAACAAAAGCAAAATCAATATCGGGTGTATGAATCCTCAGCATCTATTGCCGCCCTCAATTTGCGGGGCATTGATGCAATCAAATTTCTACAGGCACATGGACGATCGGCGAGAGCATCCCAGGCATCTTGAATTTGTGCACATAAGCCATCTTTCGTCTTTCGTACATCTGCAGGTCAATTAGAGTTCATCTCTATTTTCATCTTAGCCCACACATTTTTGATTGGATTCAAATCTGGTGAACAGCGAAATTTGATTTGCCTTCGCCCTTAACAATCAAGTCAAATTTCGCTAAACACATTTCAGAAAGCGGTCACAGTTTCAACAATATCGATAATACAATGTCAAATTATACACAGAGAAAACAACAGACACAAAATTAACATTTTAGAAGAAATCGAAATCATCAAGAAGGCCAAGAATACAAACATTCTCAAAGAAAATATGCCTAATGAGCAAACCCCTCTATTAGACATACAGTTAATTCAATGCTACTACAACTCCAGAAGATGAAGCATGCATCGAAAGACCTAGAGTGAAATCACCGAAAATTTTAAATAGTTGAGGAAGACGGTAGTATAAAGGTAAAATATATATATATATATATATATATATATATATATATATATATAATTTAACATTGTTATAACCTCAACAGTATAAAAAAACAATTATGAACTTAAAAAGTATAGATTAATTCAAATGTCGAAATAAAATGTATTTAATTCATAAAACGTTTTAATAAAAATATCACGAAAAAAACTGCGTAATTGAAGACGCGAACCTGCGATCTTCACTAACAGGAACAGTGACTGCATGCTTTACCGCTGACCTATCAGGACACGTAGGAGAGTCTTCAGTTCATGCCACATAACACAGTAGCTCAGGGACTGCACAATTATGACTAGTTTCCTAGTTTGAACCCAGCGCTGTACCAAGCATGACTTAGAAGAAATGTGCGTTCAAGAGATGACTCATTTTTTTGTCGAAAGGTGTACCTTGGATTAATTGTAGTTCCGCTGTCGTTAAAAAGTGAAGTATAGTATGTACGACCGACTTCGACGGTAACGCGCGAAAAATAAACAGTCCCGTTTCGACAGCGTTAAAAATGTCTCTTAGACACGTACCCTGAAATTAAAGTATGCATTTCGGTTTCCACTCACTAACTATACTTTCGTCTCCATCCTTTGATTACCCGCAAATTTCATTCCACACTATTTTGTGTCGTCTTTTAAAACTGTCCACAACCAACCTGAAGATGCCTTGAAATCGTTATTCCCTGGGGATATAACAACAGCTACAGCTTCACTTTTGAGCATCGGTCCGGAAATTTGGAGATGTTTGGATCGTGGACTTATAAAGCACACCTCGTTGATTTTTTCTCTTGATTTGACTATTTCCTTGTATTCATTCATTAGTCATTTTTTCTGTGTGTTTTAAAATCTCACAAACTTGGGATTTTCTCACATTTAAGTTTAGTCATTATTTCGCGTACTGAGATTCAACCACTTTCACTTTTTCATTTAATGACAATGATACATACGATTTAGCTATCTTTATTCCGTAAACTCAGAACGCCACCTGTGAAAGATACGTACGATCGGTCTCAGATCTTAAACTAATTTAAGATTTTACGGAGCACTGGTTATTTGTAAGACAGATGGCACACTCCAAATATTTGTTAAACGAACCTGTATTTCCCAAAACGGGTGTGCAGTGAGGCCGAAAGAAAATTCCAGATACAGGTAGAAACTCTACTTCACACGGCAGCAGCAAAAATCACTTATTGTTAATTCGCCTAACGGGAATTCAATTAAGTGGAAATTAATTTCTCTCTCTCTCTCTCTCTCTCTCTCTCTCTCTCTCTCTCTCTCTCTCTCTCTATCTTTCCACCTTATAAATGTTTTTTCATGAATTGTGTAGAAATATCCTTCCGTTTCCGCGTTGGACAGATTCCGTTTTATACAAAATAAATACACGTAAAATTACTATTATTTTGCCGGGATCAATAAATTTGCTCACATTGGACAGATTTCCGCATTATTCACGTTCCGTATTAAACAAGTTTTACTGTGTATGTGTATATATATTTATATATTACGGCCTCGGTGGTCAAGAGGTTAAGTTCATTGCTCTGGTCCCGAGATGTACCTATAAAGGGACAGGTATCATTAAGGTAAAAAAAGAGAGAGAAATATTCAGAGTCAGGATGTAGGGCCTACTCCTATAGACTGTATGGTAAAGTGATCCCACTACAGGCCATAGGAGACCCTTGGGGTAGTAGGAGGTTAAGGCTCCCACTTTTTCTAGACAAACGGCACTTAATGTCAGCCGGGTTATCAGCCGTGCGTGACGGTCGCCTTTACCTCCAGAACAGGCGTCTGGTACTCATATCCGATAGAGGCTGAGTTTACCTCAGGGCCATGGTGCCACCAGAAGATTTGGGTCACTTTAAAATCCTGGCCCCACCAGGACTCGAATCCTCGACATTCCGGTTTGTAGCAGACTATTATATATATATATATATATATATATATATATATATATATATCCATAGTATTTCTGCTCGAGGGTAGGTCTTTCACTGTAATCATTGCATTTTCATGCTATGGTTTGAAGCTTTACTAGGGAATTATAGGTGTGGTAGCTTCCTGTTGCTTCCCACACCGGTGAAGGATGATGATGATGGTCGGATGATTTTCGGGGACCGCTGGGCCCTAAGCTTCCAGACATTTGTCTTACAGGTGAGTAAAAACCCCGAAAAAACCTCACCCAGGAGCCTGTCCCGACCGGGAATCGAACTCGGGCCCGCTGCGTGACAAGACAGCACGCTACCTCGATACCACAGAGGTGGACTATATATATATATATATATATATATATATATATATATATATATAATACGTAAGAATTTAATTTCATATGTACAACTACATTTCAACATTTACATAGGCCTATTGTGACACATTGTTTTTGAAATTTGTGGCAACAGCGAAATTGGGTATCGCTTTATATTGTAGGAGTACATAATGATTCGAAAGTTGACAATCACGAGTCAGTGAACCCACTGGGGATTGAGCCAGGTCTCTTTGAAATTTGAATCCGTGACCTTATTACGAAATACTTTGATGGGTATTCATTATCAAGTGTAAATTTAAATTGAGATTTCTCTTCGATACGGTGGATATATCCAGAGAAAGCAGATTGGTGTTCCCGGAGATTTGTCCAGTTAACTCCCAAATGCGATGTCATGTTTTATCAAAAACACACCTCGGTTTGTATTCACATTCAATGTGTAATATTGATCACTTTATCGACAGTAAGGACCTTGTTTAATCCGTGTGTGTGATTGCATTTGGCCAGCAGCAGTAAAGCGGGTGTAATTATGGCGAATCATATTACGTATCCGGAGGTAGGGATCAGCCAAAATAATACGTTCACAGTTTGTCATAGATTGTATCAGGAAGGTCGTCATAGTATAGCCCGCAGGACAAAATTAATCCACGACTTACTAGAACTTTCTAATATGTAATTATATATATCGAGATACAATATGTGACCCTTAACATACTCCTTAAGTTCAAAAACAAACTAATTTTTGTTTTAATGCTGCAATTTTGTGACAAAAATAACATTGGAATTAAATATGTTCTTCTTCTTCTTCTTCCTTCCAAGTATTAGGCCAAGGCCTGTTACGATCCTATAGAAAATTTTCCCTCCAGCTTCTTCCGGAAAATTCTCGTATAAGACTTGAAAGCATAATAATAGTCCCTTCGATTGGTTGCTGGCCAAAGGAAGGCAAGACCAGTGATGGGGCTGCCATCTTATAGCCTCTGGTCAGGCTTTTCTGGAGAAGAAAAGAAAATAAAGGAAAGAAGAAATGGAAGAAAGGAAAGACTCCCTAGCCCTCGGATGCCCTAATAGCGTCGGGGTCGAAAAAAACAAGAGTTAACCAAGAGAGGTTAGATAGTAAAGTTAAAAGAGTGCAAAACACAAGTAAGTGGAAGAAATGTTTTGCTCGGCTTGGGCACCTTGTGGTCGCCATCCACATATCCCCTAGATGAGGACCCCTGAGGGAATTAAATATGTTAAAAAAGCTTAAATACAATAAACGTGTTAAAAAAAAGCATAACTACCGTAATACCTTTATTTTCGCATGTTCAGAAGGAAATACTTAAAAAAAACACCCTTAACTTTACTATATTCAACAAAGTTAGAGCTAAAACAATATTGCAATTTTATAAAATCGTGGCTTTACCAGATTTTTAAATGGTTCGGAAACTGTACTTTATGGCATTTATAAAGGCTGGAAGTAGCAAAAACTTAGATACTAACTACTGTCCTCCAGCGACAAGTTTAGCGCTGGGAGGTAGGGTATTCTTGCCATTCGGTTTATTACTCTTGCAGGTAGTTTCTTTTGTTCCTACAGCCGAGTCGAAGGGAAGAAATATTCATTCACAAATATGCAGTTTTCAGTTTGCGGTTTTCTGTGACTCTCTCTTTCGTAAATAGGGCGAATGTTTTCAATATGATTGTACTTCCTTCCTGACTGGTGTTGTTATCCAGTATCCATCCCCACACCACATTCCTTTGAGCGCTAAACTCGTCGGAGGAGGACAGTAGGTAACTGCCAATCATTGCATGACGAAACATACCTTGAAATTTCTTCCATAGAAGCATTGTGATGTACAAAGGCCGTGAGCATAAAAAGTATCTGCCTTTTAACTGCAAGACACTAAAATCAAGCGCCAAATCTCTCATTTAAACTAGAGGGAGGTAATACAACTCCTGTATTGGCAGACTGGAAAACCCTCATTACCCGCCTCACTCCACTCTGTGCTTAACTCATGCAGGGGTGTACATCTGCTCCGTACAGTGGGCTGATATTGCTGGATTCTAGCATCGATTTCTGTACATTCCACTTTAAAACGGCAGATATTTTTTTTTATACACGACCTTGGTACATCACAACGCTTCTCTGAAAAAAAAAATTCAAGGTAGATGACGGCATGCAATGGATGACAGTTTTCCTGTAAAACTCCCAGTTGATTGACTGATCGCAAATAAAATAAGATGATTCAATATATTTTTTGCGCGATAGTGCGTTTTGTCATACTTACAGCAATGGCGACAATGATTAAAAGTTCAACTACCTACATTTCGGAGTTGCCAACCTAAATAACAATACTGTAATAAAATAACTATATTGCAATATTACATATTACAAACCGCATGTGAGAAGTAAAACCACTTCCCTCTATGCACACTACGTATATACAATGTATATACAAAATATATCCAAAAAGTAGTGTTAATATACATTTTACAAAACAAATCACTGCATTTTAAATTAACTTATTTGAAACAATATAAAACAATTAATTCGTATTAGCCGACATTTTATCACTAATATTGTCTCACGGTCTCTTGTACTTTCAACTAATAACCATTGCCCACACTGTTAACGTTAGTCAGTTGTTTATAATGACCGCAAATACTTCCAGCAAAAATGTTATTATTTTACTGTTATTAATTATTTTGAAAACACCATCGCGCAAAAAATAATGTACAACGCACGTTTGTGATGTGTTTTACAGAATCTCGGAAATGATAAACCTCGCTATCGCTCAGTTTTTTAAAATTTTCCTCGATTCTGTAAAAACCATTTTTCAACCTAGCATCGTAATATAGGCTACTATTCTCATCGCTAGAACAACTAGTGGCATCACATCTTAATATTGTCTCTTCTGGACTTCTCTATCAATTATAGAATACCGAACGACTGGCAAAAGGTGTTCTGGAACGATCAAAATAGTGTGGAAAGGATCAACTAACATCTTGCTCCTGAAGAAGAGATAGTTGTCTAAAAGATCTACATATTTTCGGTATCTACTTACATAGGAACAGTGAACATCTCCTAAAATATTTTCAAAAATATTTAGCTTCAGCCCTTCAGAAATTCGCTATAACGAAACTTGAATATACGTCAGGAAATAAAAATTTGAATAATTTTAGAATGAAAAATCCGTCACGCGGGAATTGCGTAAACTAAGTGAATTCCTCAACAAGTTGTATTTATGGTTTGATTTTGTTGTTTACAGAATATATATACATATACATATTTTGTTAAATTGAAGAAACTCTATTTATGAAGCCAACATATTTAAAAGTGTCGGTCTGCAG
>JASPKZ010002297.1:677500-737500 GCA_030220185.1 Diploptera punctata | reverse complement strand
CCAGTTGTCATTTCGACATTTCTGGTGTTCTCTCCTTTTATGGCGTACTTGTAACCCACTTCTGAGGTTGGGGCGCCTGAAAGGCGAGGTTACGTTACCCCGATGATATGTGAGTTGATGATGATGATGGTAATGATGCACCAGGAGAGGCCTTAAACTAAACTTAAGCTAATTAGGCGAATATGATATTGATGATAATGAGGGCCAGGTGATGTTTGGGGACCGTCTGGGCCTTAACGTTTCCTGAAATTTATCTTACAGGTGAGGATAAACCCCGAAAAAACCTCACCTAGGAACTTGTCCCGACCGGGAATCGAACCAGGGACCGCTGCGTGACAAGGCCGCACGCTACCTCGAGACCACAATGATGGACTTATACTATAAATTTGTACAAGACAAACACATACATACATCTACAGGGCTTCCAATATAAAACCGGACACGCCTCACGGGGTTTCACCCGTCAGGCTGCGCTCTCTCCTCGTCCGCATTTCACTCTGCCAGACGCAGAGTGTCCGGTTTTATACTGGAAACCGTATATAAACAAATCCTTTACATGGATAAGACCTAAAGATAATATATATCTTATACAGCAGATTTATAACCTATATATTTTAGACAATTATGACTATGGTGAAATATCTCACAATAAAATTGAAGTAAAATTAATGTGGTTATTTATTATTATTTTTTTATTTCGGGATTGTTCCTCTTATATACACAGGTATCCTCAACCAAAATAAATAATTTTTTTCTTCCACACTTCCCGGTCTTGCGTGTCTGCTTCTGTCATATTTCTCTTCTTCATGTTGTCTTGAATTTCCTTTATCCATGTTGCTTTGGTCTATCATGTTTCCCTTTTCCAGGAGGTATCCATTTCAATACTACTTTGTTTGTTTCTATGTCCCTTTTTCTCATTATATCCCCATACCATCTTAGTTGGAGTTCTTCAATTTCTTGTATAATATCCTCTTCTATATGCATAATTCCTCTTATTGTATTATTTTATCTAATTTTGATATTCTTGCCGATCTTCTTAAAAAGTCAATTTCTGTGACTAATAATTTATTTCTGTGTTTTTGCTTCAACGTCCATGTTTCCGCATCATATAATAAAATACTCTTCACGATTGTGGCATACATTAATAATTTAGTCCTCTTGATTATATTCCTACTTCATAAAATAGAATTTAATATGCCAATAACTTTCTTTGTCTCTATTATTCTTTTTTATGTCTAATTCAGATGATCCCAAATACTTAAAATATTCCACTGTTTTAATCTTTGTTCCATTTATTTCTAATTTCTCGGAAAGATCTGTGCTCATATATTCTGTTTTATTATAACTAACTGTTAAACCCAATCTTGAGTATTCTCTGATTATTTTTTTTTCCTTTTTTTTAAAAGATCAACTCAATAGAAGAAGAACTCGAATTATATAAATTTTAAATTACAAGATTTATGGTAGGATAATTAGGCAAACATACATTCAGAAGCTCCACATAAATTGTTGTACAGCTCTGGGTTTGCTTTCAGAAGCATTTCGGACTGTAATTGCGAACTGTGTAAAACAAGCAGAAAATCCATTTGATATATAACAGTAGTTAGAGTTAATTAAATTTTATGTTACTGGCCAATTTTCTATGTCATCTCTATAAATATAACCGCGTAAACATAGGTTATGCTTGATTCCTATTACACACAAATTCATTCTCGATATGAAAATGTCAGGTTGCAAATTACATCGCATGAAATATCTCTGTGATTTGGTTAATGCAGAAAATGTCTAAGAGATACCCAGGTTGATTTTCAGATTAAAACCACGAACAAAATGATGAAATACATCATAGTATGTAGTCTTAATAAATATAAACTTCAAATCAAAATTATTTTATAGCAATTCTTTTATAATTTAAATCAGAAACATTTATTTATCCTGTTTTTCTTCTTCTGTCCCCACCGGCATAAATTCAGTTTTACTGATAAGTATTTCTAACCTCAGTTTCTTAGATTTATCTTTTTAATAGAACATGTGTGTGTTGGCTTTTAGGGGTAAGTTGTGAAGCAATAAACCAATGAAAATAAAAATATATAGATACAATAAATAGCATAAATAGGGGCAAGTAATTACCAGCTAGTATTTTTCCTTAATGATTCAGACATAACGTTTTGAATAAATTACGATATTTATATTTAATTATGCTACTTCAGTCTAAAACGAATACATGTTAAAAATGCTTTGAGGTAGCAGAATATGGAAATGTGCAGATTGAACTGTCAGTTGAAGTGTGGGTTTGGTTTTACCACCACTATGCTTCTTGGCATTTATATATAAACCTAAGAATTTTCCGTGAACACGAGAAACTATCTACTTTACATTACATCCCCTGATATCTTGTAACACCAAATGCATTAATCGAAAACATCTTATTATGTATTGTATATATTTGTATTTATGTAGGCTTTTACCAATTAACTATATAAATAATTAATTAAACGATCATTAAATGAAAGTCTAGGCTTGAAAATATACAGTTCCACAGGTAAGGTTTCTGTAAGATTTTTCTAGTGCCGAAAATACAATTTTAAAAAATCTGTGGCAAAATCTGCTCACTCTATCATTGCTTGATGTGTATTCAAGGAGAAAGAAGATAACGCGCCTTTCATGTTTCTTCTGGTCGGGACAGTGTTTTATTTAACAGGTAAAATTTGAAGTAGTCTGTAACAACATGCCCTTGTAACAAGAAGCCCCACCCTCCCCTACATAATTTTTAAATGTTCAAAATACATTTCTTTTAGGAAAAATATAGTATAGATAATGATAAACCAGTATCTGTATTTCTCGATGATAAAACTATAAATCAGTATTAGTTGTAGTGTTTTAATGTTTGAAAATGTTAATTCTTTAAAATTACAATTTTAAATAAACATTACCTTAGTTATCAATACCAGTATAACTAATTTATAATTTGTCATGTAACTCATAATCCATCCATAGTAATTCTGCCCGAGGGCAGGTCTTTCACTGCAATCATAGCATTTTCATGCTATGCTTTGCAGCTTTACTAGGGAATTGTAGGTGTGGTAGCTTCCCGTTGCTTTCCACACCGGCGAAGGATGATAATGATGAGATGATAAGGATGATGATTGCGATGGCCATATGATTTCGAGGACCGTTTGGGCCTTAAAGATTTCCTGACATTTGTCTTACAGGTGAGGAAAACCCCCGAGAAAAACCTCACCCAGAAAAACTGCCCCGACCGGGGATCGAACCCGGGCCCGCTGCGTGACAAGACAGCACGCTACCTCGAGACCACAGCGGTGAACTTAACTCATAATATTACAATGAATTATCAGACTACATAGAACTTTCAGAAATCGTGTCATTTTTCTCTTGAAACAAGCTATTGATTGGCATCTCTTGATTTCAATTGGCAGTGAATTCCAATAGCGCGAAAGAGAGTCAGTGAATGAATAGGAATAACTGATATATTTAGACATATGCTAAGTTTAATATTTGGTAAATAATCTAATATTGTCCACTGCTGTGGACGAAGTAGCGTGCTGCCTTGTCACGCAGCGGGCCCGAGTTCGATTCCCGGTCGGGCGGGACAGGCTCCTGGCTGAGGTTTTTTTTTTGGCATTTTTCCTCACCTGCAAGACAAATGTCAGGTAACTTAGGGCCCAACGGTCCCCGAAAATCATTCGGCCATCATCATCATCCTTATCATTATCATCATCATCCTTCACCGGTGTGAAAAGCAACGGGAAGCTACAACACCTATAATTCCCTAGTAAAGCTGCAAATATTGGCATGAAAATGCAGTGAAAGACCTGCCATCGGGCAGAATTACTATGGATGGATGGAATCTAATATTGACGCTATGGTTAGAGAAAATAATAGTGAAAAATGTTAAGATGTAGGATTTTTTTATTCCCACAAAGAGACTCAAAATAAAAATTAACTTTTACAATGATTTTTAATACAATTTTAATAGAAAAGTTGTGAGTTATATATTTTAATAAACTTCACACAGCTGAAGTTATAAAACATGGTATTCAGCAGATATTTAATCCAAACATTTGGCTCTCGTAAATGTATTACGGTAATTTATGGGCCATTAAAAAGTACTTTGCATACACATTAATAGATAAGAGATCAGATTTGTATCGGACACGTAATAAAATCTCAAATAACAGCAAAAAGTTTATGTGGGTAGAACAGGTGAAACACAAAAGCTCAAAACCTGATCTCACGCGACAAAAAATAAACATAAGAAATAAATAATAAATGTATGATTATATTTTGCTGTGTGTATTAAAACATTAACGGAAATATAAAAAAAAATCCAATACAATGAAGAAATTAAATATCTTGGACAGAATATTCTGCCTAAGGTTTTCAAATATTTTATTGCAGTCAACTGTTTAAATTACGGTCTCATTAAACTGTCACAATGCACGTAATTTATGGAGAAATTTATAAACGAAATAATAGGTATTTCAACTCTGAATTTTTAGTACATAAAAATATTCTGCCAGGGAAACGAAAACAATTTTAAGTTCAGAAATGGACGTTTTAAGAAGATCAGCTGGAAAATCTAGAATGGATAGAATACGAAATAAAGAAATAAGGGAAATTATGGGTATACAAGACGAGCCGGACATCATAGACATTATAGAAAAGAAAAGATTACAGTGGTATGGCCATGTTAAAAGAATGCCAGAGCAAAGATTGCCTAAAATTGTTATGGAATTGATCCCAATGGAAAGGAGGAAGAGCGGAAGATCGAAGAAAACTTGGATAGAAGGGGTACAAGCAGCTATGAATATCAGAGGATTGGAGGAAGATCAGTGGATGGACAGAGAGGAATGGCGTTTGGTTTCTGGAAGACGGCGGCAGCTGCCATGATACCGGATGATGATGATGATGAAAAATATTCTGAAGAAGAAAGTATGGAAAGTTTGCCATTGATAAAAGTCTAATTATGATCCGATTGTAACGTAGATTCTCTCAAAAAATATGTATATAAAAAGTAGATATTGTTAGAAATTACAGGAACAATATGTAAACGCTAATCAGATACTAAATATATTAAATCTTTAGGCCTATATTGTTGTTTGCATATTTATAATCTTATATAGGCCTATATTTTTTTCGAAGTAAAACGTTTAATATTTTACTCTTTAAAATGTTATTGCATATTTTATATAAGCTACATGTTTTGTCTTTCTAAAATATTACAATTATTATGCATTACAAAATATTAATATCCACTTAAAATGATATAAATAAAAATGATATAAAATAAAATTATATATGTACACATATATATATATATATATATATATATATATATATATATATACACTGCATATATAATTTTATATATATATATATATATATATCGATGGCCTAGAACCATATTGTTCGAAGTCCATCTCGTAGAATAATTATTCTTGTTATTAAATGCACATTTTATGTCCCATGTCCATGTGCATTGTGAGAATAAAACAGGAATACGATATTTTGTATAGCATTTTTAACCGAAATGTCGAATTCCTGTTCATTTCTACAATGCACATGGACACGGGACATGAATCGTAAGAAACGTAACAAGAATACTACAAAATGGACTTAGAACAGTATGGTTCTGGACATCGATATATATATATATATATATATATATATATATATATATAGGGTTTCCAGTATAAAACCGGACACTCTGCGGCTGGCAGAGTGAAATGCAGACGAGGAGAGAGCGCAGCCTGACGGGTGAAACCCCGTGAGACATGTCCGGTTTTATATTGGAAGCCCTGTATATATATATATATATATATATATATGGGCCTATATAAGAATATATAAATTCTGTAATTTGCCTGTATTTAAAACCATGCAAGAAATTGTATGAATCCATAGGCCTATTTATTAAAGTTAAGCGAACGATATAAACTTTAAAATGTTACCTCTGGCGAAATCGTGAAATACATAGATTAATTGTTTGCCTTTCTAAAATAATCCTCTTATTTCTTCAGAACTGTTTACGTAATTACTGCGATTCGACGGCCTTCTACGACCTCTGGACAACGGCCATGAACGTTTAAAAAGATTCAACGTTCATTTCGCCCCGCTTCGCGAATTTAACAAAATGCACAAAGAAACTGAGTAGATGATTTAGTATAAATCTTGTGACCTTAGTTTCCAAAAAACCTTGGATTAGTCATTCAACAGATGAGGTGGATAAGTTGAATATCAAACGTTCAAATCTATAATAAGTGTGTGTTTGTATTGTAGGCTATATATTATTGGTCAAAATTCTTCAATATGATTACTTCGGGGACATAAGATCAATAATGGAATTTCATCTCAAATAGTCTTAATTTTTCTGACTTAATTTGTTTAGATCTACTGGAATAAATTTTAACGAAAATAATCAATATTATGAAGGGCAGTTGACATGGTCAAATAATAAGTGTAGCCTAGGGAGATTTTAAACAATTACTAGTATCCCTAAATATAGTAGTTATTACTTCCAAATAATAAGAAACAGAAACATTATCAAATTTCGTAACTAATAGCTTTTCTCATATGCAAATTATTAAATGATCAATACCAATGTTACAAAAATTCACCATATGACAATGTTATTAATAGAAGAAAAAATAAAAAAAGTATTGTGTTCTGAAAATAGGTCAGATATTTTGCGCTGGTTCGAGTTCCCTTGGATGAAGTAATTTTCTCATGGAATTCCGGCCAGTATGATTCTGATGCCCACGCAGATACACGAGGAATTTTGGGTAACTGGTATAAGTAGGGGCTCCAGGTGGATAAAATCAGCTATAACGATCGGGAACTCGATATGTTGATCACAAGTCACCTCAATACTGCCCACCACGGTTATTAATATTTGTGAATATAAGCCAGCGGCCGGCTGGTAGGCCAAGGGCCTTCTAAACCTGTCTCGCAATGGCGTTTTTATCCCATATAAATATACTATTTCGCCGTACAACCTTAAATGACAGGATAATGATCTTATATCTGCAATATAGAAGGGATAAACTAGATAATTATGGGTAGATACGTATAAATTTAATAAGCTATTCTACAACTCATGTCATCCAAGAAGCCGAGACGAATTTTTTTAAGAAGAACACTAGAATGAACCAGATAAGAAACGTGGATATCCGTGAAGAACTGCAGATCTACTACATAAAAGAAAAGATATTTAACAAGATTCAGTGGAAAGAACATGCAGAAAGAATGGAAGAAAGTAGATTACCAAATAGAATCTTACATTATTTTCCGAGAGGAAGAAGAGATGTCTGACGTCCTCGGAAGAGATGGTCTTAGATATATTAGTGAAGATGGAACAGCTAACTAATGCCTAAACCAGGAAGTGAAGAAGAAGAAGACAACTCATGTCATGAACGTCGCAATTCAAATCTTGGCGTAAAAAGACCGACAAATTTTGCTTATGGACTTACTATTTTTAGACTTGATTTTATTTTATTTAAACTGCATGGCGCCACAGGCCTCCTGGTCTTGGCCTACCTGCCGGCTGCTAGTCTCGTATTCACATCTGTTAATCGCCGAGGTAAACGATGATCCAGTCAGTATAGTGGTGATTTGTGGTCAGCATGTCGGATTCCCCAGTCATTATGGCTGGTTTATTAATCTGTAGCCGCTATTTATTTTAGCTACCCAAAAGTCCACATGATGCTAAGCGCCCCATACTGGCCGAAATTAGATGATAAAATTTGTTCCCCATGGGGACACAAACCAGCACAATTCCCGTAGTTCTGAACCAAGACATGTTGCTTTAAACCGCTCGGTTACGGTGGTTACATTTGTTTTAAATGTCAATCTTCGAACCTCGAAACCAAAACGATTAGGGGCCTATGATAACTATTAGTCCATCAGGACCGACGAAAAAAAAAATAGGGAACCATTTGTCTTAAAATAGCTATAAATAAAACAATTAAGTAAAGTCTTATTCAGATAAATTACTTGTTTTTTCTCAAACTTAAGAAAATTAAATAATCACACTTTTAATCAGATATTCAGAGTCTTTAAAAACTAACTTACGCTCAATTGGCACTATTAAAACCGAAGGTTCAAGGCCACGCGGGTATAAACTCCCCATACATCCCTATCCTGAAGTAATATTGCCCAATCATTTCCTGCATAATTCACTTATCTCGAATCATGATTAATGTTATTCTCCCACCTCATTATATTCTAAGGAATGTAAGTGAATACTGATAAATTAATATGAATGTAAAGTAGCAGTGAAATCTATACTGTATTAATTCCAAAATGATTAACTACTCGTATATGCATCAAATTAAGTAAATTTAAAAAAATAGGCAACATCAGACGGGAAATTCTCTATTTTAAAGAATAAAAGGAAGAAAATTTGAAATCCGAATAGTAGGCATATCACATAATTATATTGAGTTAGCAAAGGAATTCAGTCTAGAACAAATATAGAATTAGGAACCAAATAGGAATATGATTCCATATTCCGATAATATATTAGACCGAATGACTACATTAGAGGTACTTAGGAAAATTTTTGGATAAAAGAGAGATGAACAGACAGGTGAATGGAGAAGACTACATAACAATGAACTACATGGTCTTTATAGGAAGCGAGATATAATAAGAACAGTTAAGTCTCGTGTAGACTGCGATGGTCTGGAGATGTTGCACATATGGGAAATGAAAGACTTGCATGGAAGCTTCTTGTAGGAAAGCCAGAGGGAAAACGCCCAGTTGGTAGACCAAGAATGAGGTGGGAGAATAACATTAACTATGATTTGAGGGAAGTAGAATATCCAGGCAATGATTGGAAGGCATTAGCTCAGGATAGGGATGTATGGAGAGCTTATGTCCGCGCGGCCATGAACCTACGGGTTCGATAGTGCCAGTGAGTAAGTAAGACTACATTAGAGGTTAAACAGGTGGTAAAAACGTTAATGACATACAGAGCCACAGGATCATATTATTAAATTCATGTTTCAAGATTTTTGTATTCTTGTTTGTTTAAATCTAAAAATACACCTATATGATAATTGATGCCTCAATTATTCTTTTTTTTTATTAATTATTTTTCATGTTAGCTTTATAAGTTTCACATTAAGGCATAAACATAAGTTTAACATAAGCAATTTTTTATTAGGAAATGTGCACTCAGTTGAGCATTGGTGGTGGGACAGGACACACACCCAGACCCAAGGTGGAGATTTTAAAATACCTTACCCGCCGGGAATCGAACCCGGGTCGCCGGAGTGGAAGGTAGGGACTCTACCGACTACGCCACGGCGACGGACTTACTTACTTACTCACTGGCACTATCGAACCCGTAGGTTCATGGCCGCACGGACATAAGCTCTCCATACATCCCTATCCTGAGCTAATGCTTTCCAATCATTCCCTGTATAATCTACTTCCCTCAAATCATAGTTAATGTTGTTCTCCCACCTCATTCTTGGTCTACCAACTGGGCGTTTTCCTTCTGGCTTTCCTACAAGAAGTTTCCATGCACGTCTTTCATTCCCCATACGCGCAACATGTCCTGCCCATCGCAGTCTACGGGACTTAACTGTTCTTATTATATCTGGCTCCCTATAAAGACCATGTAGTTCATTGTTAAGTAGTCTTCTCCATTCACCTGTCTGTTCATCTCTCTTTGGTCCAAAAATTTTCCTAAGAACTTTATTCTCAAATACTCGTAATCTCCTTTCCTCCCTTAAAGTAAGAGTCCATGTTTCGCACCCATATAATATAACTGGTAGAATAATAGTTTTATATATTTTCAGCTTAACGTTTTTTTGAAAGGAGTTGGGACATCAAAAGTCTCTGCAATGCATAATAGCATGCATTTCCAGAATGACTAACATAGGCAAATGCTCCCAGTATTAAAAATAGCTTACTTATACGAGTAGTCTATGTATTATAAAACAGTTTCTCTCTCCGAAATTTTGCAATCCAGCTATTTTCTCCGCGTATCAGTAGGTCTATTAATTTTGCTGTCTGTAGCTCAAAAAAAAATTATTAGTATAACAAAACATTTATCATAAGTAATGTCACGAGTGAATTCCAAATTATCGATAAATTCACGACTCACGAAGTGAGGAGTGAATTTATCTAGAGAATTTGGAAATCAAGAGTGGCATTTGTTAGGACATTTAACGAATAAAATTAAGCTGTTTACTCACAAATCATTACTTAACTACAGTCATTTTAAAATATTTATATATTTCATGTAAACGGCGATGTTTGAAAACAAATGAGAAGCGATAGGTACGCTTCATCTGCTTCTTTTGTTTATCACTGCAACCAGATCACACTATTTATTGACAAAGGAACGCAATATTGTAAGAATGCTCTCTAGTGGAGAAAAAATGAAACACATCAAACTATATATTAATTCATTTCCGATGTCGTATGATGTAAATATGACAATTATATTTTTCTGGATTGTTACCTGGGAAAAAAATACATTTAAGAAAGTGCAAACAGTGGTTTCTTTTTTTGGTGGTATAATCAATTGCTACAAATGTTTTTATATTAACTCCCACATGCGGCATGTGTTGACATTCATGCAGTATATATACAATCTGGTAGCCGTATTTCTCACAGGCTCAGTCACTGCAAAATAATGGTCAGACCTGTTCAGAATATTAAAAAGGAGGAGCCTTCTTTAATATGGTAAATATAACACTGATAAATATTTTGTGAAACACGACTCTGATTGGTTGTAAAACAGAAATCATTGAAAAGTGATTGGCCATTGAGTCCCATTTGGGGCATGAGTTAAATAGTCGTTAAAATATAATATTTTGAAGTCTGAGAATTGGAATTAACTTGAGGTTATTTTTGTGAATAAATGTAATAGGAATAAACAAGTTCAAGGATATGTCAAACAGTAATTCATGTAGAGATTCTAACATTCAAAATATACTATTGAAAGTATTACACATGAAGTCAAGGATATGACATAGGAAGAAGTGTTTGTTATGTGAAAGTATGGTCACTAAGTTATATTCTTTGTTTCATTACTTAGATCATAAGTACTGTATAATCATCGCCATGATGTCATCAAGTTGCCAAGTTTCCTCCAATATAATACTCCTCGTGGAAACTTTCCTGGAATTCAAAATTCAATTAATGTTACGTTTGAGAGTTCAAATTAAATATTTAATTCCCTACTATGTAATTGTTTGATATTTATTTTTCTTAGTTTAACTTCTACATTTGTGGATAGACATTTTGTGTCCCAAGCAATCCAGACCTTACAGCGAGATGACCGGACGGGTGATGATTTTTAATTCCAGATCATCTAATACATTTTTGACCACTCAATATCATGGAGTCCACCGCTGTGGTCTCGAGGTAACGTGCTGCCTTGTCACGCAGCGGGCCTGGGTTTGCTCCCCGGTCGGGACAGGCTCCTGGGTGTGGTTTTTATCGGGGTTTTTCCTCACCTGTAAGACAAATATCAGGAAAATGTTAAGGCCCAAATGGTCCCATAAATCATATGGCCATCATCATCCTTCACCTGTGTGGAAAGCAACGGGAAGCTACCACACCTACAATTCCCTAGTAAAGCTGCAAAACATAGCATGGAAATGCTATGATTGCGGTGAAAGACTGTCCTCGGGCAGAATTACTATGGATGGAATGTCATGGAGGGCCACCTCAGATTAATAACACTGAACAACAAAAAATATATTTTTTTTTTGTCTCAGAAAGAAAAATATGTGATTCTGATAGTATTTTTGTCTCCTGAATTCAAATATGATATCGGTTTTTCTCCATCATGCAAGGTTTCCGACAGACAGGAATTTATATTTTCAAACACTTTAATATTTTCTACATTCGTAACTACATAATATTCGAACATTCGAACTCACCTAGAAAGTAAGAAATGACGATTTTCTGCTATATTTCGCCTGTGGAGCATCCGTCTTGATGGTCCAACAATAATCGGCCAGCATATTAGGATTCCATTTGCCTTGACATCTCTTTTCCATGGCTGAAATCTCCTGGGTTAGCTCATTTGGTTTTATTTTACAATGGACAAATTGACAAAAAAGTTTATTTAAAAAATAATTATTTAAATCCATTAATTGAAATTGAAATGAAAAAAAAACTGTGGGTGATAGAGAAATGCCGAATACATATTTGAAAACACGATAAAAAACTGCATTAAGTACATGAGACAAAAATCCTGTTGACCAGTGTAATCAGTTCAATTCCATGGGCACTTCGTAGACAAAAAAGAGCCTTAAAGTTTCTTGAAATTAATCTTATAGGGAAGAAAAACCACCATATACCTAACAAAAAATGTCTCGAACGGGATCGAACCCAAATGCGCTGCTTCTGAGGCAATTTATGACATTACTATTAGATCATAGCGATGGAACATAAATGAAAATAAACATTTATTTTAGACGGCCATTTTGAAAACATAGTGTGTCCTCTGTCAGTTTATAAAAAGTCCATACGGCGTAGAATTTGGTTGTAATATTGGCTAAATGAATTGTAACCAAAACAAAAGATCATGATGCCGAAAGCTGTGGACGCCATTTTATAACAAGAAAAGGTGGAATTATTGCTCGGGGCGGAGTATTTATGAAAATAAAACAGTTCCACAATAGCACATAACCACGCCCGTACTACATACAGCCTTCTTTCCGACCTTGAGTCTTCTATTATAGTTCCTGGTGTGACAAAACATAGTCCTTGACCTTATTAATAGTGTGTTCGATAACGAACTAATTTTGTGGTATCTATAAAAGGCCTGCATATTAATAATAGTATATTACGATACGAGGTTGCGAAGTGGTTTTTACAGAAGCGAGGAAATGTTTAAAAACCGAGCGATGGCGAGGTATCAGTACCAGCCTATAGTTGATGCGACCATTGTACATGACGTCAGAGGGAAGGGGATTAGAGTAGTTTTCTGTACCGTCTGGTTACAGCAACAATTTAGAATAAACACTTTACATTAGTTATATTTCACTCCAAATGTTCCGAACAGACAGTGCGCAACTTGTATATTCCACCGAAATATACTTTGTGAGTCTGAATCCTGCTCTTGTTTACATCTGACCGTTGATCAAAGTTCAGTGTGACCTCTATTGTATAATAACCTTGAGTTATTGGAAAGAGAGGTTTCATCTTTAGTGATATTACATTGTAAACCTTGTTCATGATGATGATTACTTAAATATTAAAAACAATCCATGGAGAAACAGTACTTTACCTTTCCCTACAGAATAACGGTGCGCATGCGCATGAGTTTATAGAGCTGTCACTAGGTGGAACCACATATCTTTGAAGTCCTGCAGAAAGTTTCTAGAGCTGTCGCTAGAGGGCAGGACATGCGGTATTACCAGCCTTCGAAATAAATTCCCAAAAGTTTACTAGTATGCACTAACTCCTCCCTTTCTATCTTGTCTTGTAACTTATTTCCCTCAACGAGATTTAGGTGATCTCCCCCTACAGAAAATAAATTGAACGATACTAATTTAGTTACACTTGTTTTCGTATAGATGTCATTGGAGTGGCCCGTAGTCAGCGTTCCGCCTCATACTGACACCTAGGAAACTAAGATGTTACTAGGTCGGGAAGATTCGGTAAATTTTGCTTAGAGGCCTTTTTATTCAAGCTTAAGGATCTTTTACGAGCCTGAAAATCTTCAGACTCGGGATTCACGGCTTAAAGTCCCTCCAGGAGGACTTTCTCCTTGGATTTTTTTCATCCTAAAAAATCCATCGACCCCGGCCAGGTTTGAATCCGCTAACCTAACAACATAAACTACATGTATATTACTTGCTTAAGTATACATTAATATGATGTACACTAACTAACACTAACCTAACAAAAATAGTATTAACCTAATAAAAATATGTGCAATTGAGTAGTTGCTGGTTGCAACATTGAAAGATGAGGGAAAGAAGCTACTGATTTTTGACAATAGTTTCTAAAAATGCCGTGATGTTACCGTGTTTCTCGTAAATAAATAGGGACCTACCTAAAAATTGTAAAATAATGTTATAAGCATCGTTGAAAAACTTAAAATATTGCGAAATGTTAGTGAAGACAGAAGAAGTAGACTATATAGAGTAACAGTAGGCCTGTAACAAGAACATACTATGGAAAATGAAAGTAAAGGTAATATACTATTGAGCCCAATAGATTTTTATTTTTATTTTTTGTCCCCTCATGTTTTATATTGACGTATTAGATTATTCAAAGAACATTATTCATTATTACATGGGTTATATACAGCCTTTGAAATAATTGTTGGCGCACAGATCATTTTCAAGTCCCAGAATGAAGCCACTGCGCATGACCAGAGGTCAGTTGTTTGGTTCACAAGTATACATCTATTTGAGAAACTAAAATCCGTTCTATTTCGTTGTGTGTCGGGCAATGGATAATAATTTCGCGTATATAAGTAGTGCGGTAAATGCCGTAAATAAAATAAAGCAAAAAAATAAAACAAAACAAAGAAAATTAATTGAGATAAGGACGAGAGAGAAAAAAAGCATGATAGCGGGATCGAACACGCGACTACTTCCATGGGAAATAGAAGCTCGCTCCACTAGACCACAACCGTTCCCTGCTAGAAACTGTCTGCATGAAGCGATGCAATAATCCAGGACTTACTTGTATAATGCAATTATATATTAAGTTGTCTTAATTTAAATTAATCAGACACATTTTACATTAGTAGTGAAAATAAACAATCTTGTTATGCCTTGTGTTTTTTAAACAAAATAACGAGATTTTACAATCGTTATTCATTATATATAAATTCATTATAAATAAATTTCCCTGTATACAAATGTATTTATTTATATAACGTAGCCTGGTTACGTATATGCATTATATAAAATAACAACGTTATTAAAACAAATCCCTGATCAGGATCGTACCTGGGCCTGCGTCGACGCAAGAAAGCATCTTACCGACTGCTCTACTAAGCGAACGATACAAATACTGCATCAAAAGTATGCGCTAATTTACTATTGATTGGTTTAAGAGACCATTACTTGTTTTCAGTCATCTCGTAATAACTCTCTTAACTTAGAAATTCAATTAATAAATTTATTTGTTGAAATTCTTTCAATAACGATTGGTATAAATCTATGATTGGCCCCTTATGCTGCCTGATTTGACCTCAAAGGAGACAGTACATATAACAACTTACTAGTGTGAATCGCTCTTCAAAACTTTTAACTTTCCACCATCATTTTTTTCAAAGGCTGTACGTAGGTCTAAACTCAGAAAAGTAGGAAAAGGATTAATGACCTAGTAGCAAAGTATAAGAGGTGTGGATATTACAACAAAAATTACAGGTTATAGATCCTTGGATTTAATGTGGAGCATAATCAGGAAATGTCCTGAGAAAGCCTTGACAAAGTGGGATGTCCCACATGTCGCATACAGTGCCATTACCATATTTTGTAACATTTTGTTAGGCACAGGAGATTGTATATGTTACTCCCTGGATGGAACTTCATGCATACCGCTCTGTCATTTATCGGTAATGTCTTCATAGCTAATATTAATTATTTTCTAAAGAACCATATAGATCCTTTCTTTATGCTTCGTGTATGCGAAAATTGGAGTAATTTACATTTTAACACATCATTTAATAATATCCTGAAGAATCTTTGTGTAGACTATTGCCCCAAATGGGATTCAATGACCAATCACATTTCAATGATCTTTTAATTACAACCAGTTACAGTCATGTTTCGCCTCGAATTTATCAAAGAAGTTTATCATAAGTAATGCCACGAGTGATTTCCAAATTATCGATAAATTCACGACTCACGAAGTGAGGAGTGAATTTATCTAGAGAATTTGGAAATCAAGAGTGGCATTTGTTAGGACTATTTAACGAATAAAATTAAGCTGTTTACTCACAAATCATTATTTAACGATAGTTATTTTAAAATATTTATATATTTAATGTAAACGGCGATGTTTGAAAACAAATGAGAAACGATAGGTACGCTTCTACCGCTTCTTTTGTTTATCACTGCAACCAGATCATACTATTTATTGCCAAAGGAACGCAATATTGTAAGGAGGAGCTTTCTTTAATATGGTAATTATAACACTGATAAATATTTGGTGAAACACGACTCTGATTGGTTGTAAAACAGAAATCATTGAAACGTGATTGGTCATTGACTCCCATTTGGGGCATGAGTTAAATAGTCATATTAAAGAAAGGTCCTCCTGTTAACATTCTGAATAGGTCATAGCATTATTTGGCAGTGACTGACCCTCGAAGAAATACGGCTACCAGATTGTATATATAGTGCACGAATGTCAGCTGATAGTGCTTGCTGGAGATAGTATAAAAACATTTGTACCAATTGATTATGGGGCACGCCGTAGCGTAGTGGTTAAGGCACTGAGCTACAAGCCGGAGGGTCGAGGGTTCAAGTCCCGTTGGGGTCAGGATTTTTAAACTGACCCAAACCTTCTGGCGGCACTATGGCCCTGGGGTCGACTCAGCCTCTAACGGAAATGAGTACCAGACGCTTGTTCTGGGGGTAAAGGCGGCCGTCACGCAGGGCTGACAACCCGGCTGACATCAAGTGCCGATTGTCTAGAAAAAGTGGGAACCTTAACCTCCTACTACCCCAAGGACCTCCGGGTCTGTTGTGGGATCACTTTACTTTTACTTTACTTTACCAATTGATTATACCATAAAAAAGAGAAACCACTGTTTGAACTTTCTTAAACGAATTATTTCCCAGGAAATAATGTTGCAGAAAAATTTTATTGACATATTAACATCATAGGACATCAAAAATTAATTAATACCTATAATGTTGGTTATACATTTCTCCACTTGGATGCATTCTTACAATATTGCGATCTTTTGGCAATAAATAATATTATTATCTGGTTGCAGTGATGAACAAGCCTAACAATAGTTTCTCATTTGTTTTCAAACATCGCCGTTTACATTAAATAAATAAATATTTTAAAATAACTATATTTAAATAATGATTTGTGAGTAAATTTTATTCGTTAAATAGTCCTAACAAATGCCACTCTTGATTTCCAAATTCTCTTGATAAATTCACTCCTGGCATTACTTATGATAAATTTATACAATTAATCGGTGCAAACATTTAATAAAGATTTTCGTTGAATACGTTTTTAGATTGTATGATCCATGTTCAGTGCCAGATCGGATAAATTTAAAACGGAAGACTAAAGAAAATGTCAATATGTCCATTTTCGGTGGAAAGTAGTGGTGTATTGTGACAAAATTTGACAGAGGTGAAGTAGTTCGCGTTACACCAAAAAAAAAAAGTACCCCGACTGATTATTAAAACACGATGTTCTCCAATTTATATTAGCTGCCATGACGACGCTGCCAAGCCACGACGCACCGCGCCGATTTAAGCGATTATCTCTGGTCATAAAGATAGCAACAGTTATTATACGGCACAGCAGAACGTTTACCTCTAGTTACAGCAGCGTTACACATTAACCATATATAGCCAAGAACAAATAGCAAATGAATAACTTACCCGGCTTACTTAAGGTAATAGCTGCTCCACACCCACGCCACAGACTGACGTGAAGCGAGTGTACGCCGATGACGCGACATTAGTTCGCAAATCATCCACAAACGAAGCAGATCATTGTTCCACTGTGTCGATAGTACCCTATGCTTACTTACTTACTCACTGGCACTATTGAACCGGTAGGTTCATGGCCGCTCGGACATAAGCTCTCCATACATCCCTATCCTGAGCTAATACTTTCCAATCATTCCTTGTATAATCTACTTCCCTCAAATCATAGGTAATGTTATTCTCCCACCTCATTCTTGGTCTACCAACTAGACGTTTTCCCTCTGGCTTTCCTACAAGAAGTTTCCATGCAAGTCTTTCATTCCCCATACGTGCAACATGACCTGCCCATCGCAGTCTACGAGACTTAACTGTTCTTATTATATCTGGCTTCCTATAAAGACCATGTAGCTCATTGTTATTTAGTCTTCTCCATTCACCTGTCTGTTCATCTCTCTTTGGTTCAAAAATGTTCCTAAGTACTTTATTCTGAAATACTTGTAATCTCCTAGACTTCGTTTATTTGGAGCGTGCCGCAAATAACATAAACAATAGATTATAATAATTATGTTGATTTGTTTTCTTGAGAGGCAAGTCTTGGAAGCCATAAAGAATGTGACACCACTAATTCATTTTTTCTTAATTTAAGTGAACAATTCATGTTTATTAGCAAAACATTGCCTTCTTACATTTTTATAACGTCTTGAAACTGATGTACAAAACACTTAGACGTCATTTCGCCCATTACTTTTAAACCACAATCGTGTTAAATATCGATTTCCCTTGTTTACTATCATCCTCAAAGAACTGTTGTACATATTTCAGTGCAGATTTGTATTGAATATGTAAAAAAAACCCTCAGGGGTCCTCATCTAGGGGATATGTGGATGGCGACCACAAGGTGCCCAAGCTGTGCAAAACATTTCTTCCACTTACTTGTGTTTTGCACTCTTTTAACTTTACTATCTAACCTCTCTTGGTTAACTCTTGTTATTTCAACCCCGATGCTATTAGGGCATCCGAGGGCTAGGGTGTCTTTCCTTTCTTCCATTTCTTCTTTCCTTTATTTTCTTTCCTTCTCCAGAAAAGCCTGACCAGAGGCTATAAGATGGCAGCCCCATCACTGGTCTTGCCTTCCTTTGGCCAGCAACCAATCGAAGGGACTATTATTATGCTTTCAAGTCTTATACGAGAATTTCCCAGGAATTTTCTATAGGATCGTAACAGGCCTTGGCCTAATACTTGGAAGGAAGAAGAAGAAGATATGTAAAAAAAAATATTTTAATAAGGACTGGTAGTCAACTAGTGTATTAAAAAAAGAGCTTGAATTTTCCTCGCTCGTTCTGCTTGGTACATGGGTAGCTTCCCCTAGTGGAAAGTTTCTTAACCAGATTAATTTAGTTTCATTTATTTCCCTATAGATTTCAACTAAGAATATGTGATTAATCCCTATTAGGTTCGTCTTCCGGGCATATAGGCCGTGGTCCAGTCGTTCTTCTACTCGACGTTTCGTCTACTGCTGCGGTAGACATCTTCAGGAGATACTGCGTGCTCTCTGTGAACTCCTCAACAGTCGGCTGCAGACTGGCTGGTCGTTGGAAACTCCCTCCCTATTTATAGGCACGCCCCCTGGTGGAGAGGCGGTTTTCTGCGCGGTCCGTGTTGCGTGCTGTTTTGTCCAGGCTGTCGCTAGCAGAAGTCATAGGCTTCGTTGTCGTATTGTGCAATGCCGGGATCCAGATTTTGTTTATCTTCATGGTTTCTTCTTTTTTGTTAAAGGAAAACACAAAAATTCCTTTAACAAAAAAGAAGAAACCATGAAGATAAACAAAATCTGGATCCCGGCATTGCACAATACGACAACGAAGCCTATGACTTCTGCTAGCGACAGCCTGGACAAAACAGCACGCAACACGGACCGCGCAGAAAACCGCCTCTCCACCAGGGGCGTGCCTATAAATAGGGAGGGAGTTTCCAACGACCAGCCAGTCTGCAGCCGACTGTTGAGGAGTTCACAGAGAGCACGCAGTATCTCCTGAAGATGTCTACCGCAGCAGTAGACGAAACGTCGAGTAGAAGAACGACTGGACCACGGCCTATATGCCCGGAAGACGAACCTAATAGGGATCAAGACGCCGGCCGTGAAAGCCTACAGTTATACAAATATGTGATTAGTTCATCGCCTCGAATATATATATATATATATATATATATATATATATATATAGTAGGACTTTATTAGACAAAAAGTAAGATATTTACAATATTATTTACAAATATGGATCGCACGGGCAGTAAGCCGTACTTGCTGTTGACAGTCCGTTACAATAAAGTAATAATTGGTACTAGTGTAAAGAAAAATAAACAACAAAAAAAGCAATAACATTGCAATTACATAAAGAAAACACAATAATATTACAATTAAATAATAACACAATAGCAGTAGCCTATACACTAAAAACAATAACATTACAATTACATAAAGAAAACACAATAATATTACAATTAAATAATAACACAATAGCATTATACACTAATTAATTTATATATAATTATTAAGAATTAATGGTCTTGCATTTTGATAACATATATTTATTCATGAATGAGTGTCGTTCTTATTTTCCGCGTTTTGTCCAGAAATTTACCCAAGTTTATCCAATTTTCTGGATTAACCAATAACTCGTAACATGCCAATCTTTCCAGACTTGAATTTAGAAATCTTTCCGGTAATAACTGACGTCTCCAATATTCTAAATCATTACATTTTCATAATATATGTATCTCATCTTCAAAGTTCCCGCACATTGGACATATTCGCATATCGTGATCGTCGCTAATTTTTAGAAATTTCCATGCCCCTAGCCTCAACCAAGCAAGCCCTGAGTTGAGTATATATGATTCTTTTCCCCAGACGTGTTTTAGGTCTCTTTGTAAACACAGTGAGCGTTTTCCTGTGCATTCGGCGAAAGTATCTTGTTGGTTTATATCTAAGTACCTCCTTATTTTCTCCACACGTTCTTGCGATTTTCAGTCCCTTTTTCCCATATCCACCCCATCCCAATCTTTTAGAGTTCTCTCCTAACCTCGTCGGCCCAAAATTTAACACTTATGTTTTTTAATTTGGTGGTCGTAACAAATTGCTCTAAGCATTGTTTGTTCACCTTGGATTACTCGCAATCAGTATTTGAGTAAACTAATTTTACAGTTTATGTCGTCCTGGAATGACCCAAATTCATATAAAACTCCACAGTTAGAAACGGCTATACTAAGTCCTGTAATATATTTTAGAAAATGCGTATATATATAATAGTAAACTAAGGTATTATTGGGATGAACGAATATTGGTTAAATTTTGCTCGGAGACATTTTTTAAAGCTTCAAGTTATTTTACGAGCCCAAAAATCTGTAGATTTGGGACCCACGGTTTAAAGTCCCTCCGGAGGACTTGTCCCTTGGATTTTTCCATCCTAAAAGTCCATAGACCCCGGTTGGGTTTCAAGCCGCGACTCTCGGGAGGAACCTAAGTATTAGATGACAGCGGCTGACAAAGAAAGTGCTTGACGATCTTTATATATCCTATCCATGGAGAGCGTGACAGCCTCTGGATGGGCTTTCCCATGTTCAATCCGTTCGGAAAATCCCGAGTTAAATCCTAGCGCTGACTAACCTCACTTTCTTTCACGGCTATCTTTGTCATTCAAAGTTAATAACGTAATGTCAGTGCTACTGTATATTTCTATCAGTAATAATCATCCCGTATCTCACTAAATTGTATAGTATAGACATTTACCAATATACAGGGCCATTCAGAAAGAAGGAATAGGCTTCAAATAGTTATTTCTTCCAAACTACAGAAACTAGAAGAGAAAAGTTTAAGGTTCCGATCACGGCCGCATTGGCACTGTTGCTTGAAGTTAAGATCGTGGTCGCATTGTTGCTGTTGGATTGTAAGAGGAGGAATAGAAGATCAACTACATCGCCGGTGGCCTCCCAGGTCACCAGACTTAACCCCATGTGATTTTTATCTGTAGGGTTACGTAAAAGACCGTGTTTTTATCCCCCTATGCCTGACACTCTTAAAAATCTGCAACATCCAATTGTTGAAGTTGTGATTTCGATAATTAGAGACCAGCCGATTCGTGTGTGGCAAAAAATGAGCCATCGTTTTGGTATGTGTCGTGTAACACATGGTGCTCATATTGAATGCATAAAATAGTAAAGTTTGAACTTTTCTCTTTCCAGGAACGTTAGAATTGTATTCCTATTTTTTTTTACTTTTTATTTTTTTAGTTTGGAAGAAATAAATGTTTGAAATATGTTCCTTCTTTCTGAATAGCCCTGTATATGAATACACACACTGTTAGACATTCACGGCTACTGGTATACAGCCAAATATCCTAAGCGTGATATGATTGAAGCTATTACGTGTATAAAAAATTAAAGTAAATAAAGTGGAATCCTGTTTAATATCAATCTTCTGGTAGTTAGTAGAACATTCTGATATGAAACCATATCCCTGACAAAACCCCTAATTCTAGGATCGTATCTCTAATATCTAAATGAATCTCCTAAAACTGGTGTCAAAGAAAATGAAGATAGAGAAGGAACCCTAATATCCACATTCTTCAAGATCAGGTAGGATATGTCAAATAAATTCTTATTCTTCTTCACTTCCTGGTTTAGGCAAGAGTTGCCTGTTCCGTCTTCACTAATAGATCTAAGACCATCTCTTCCTAGGACGTCCGACATCTCTTCTTCCTCTTGGAAAATAATGGAAGATTTTATTTGGTAATCTACTTTCTTCCATTCTTTCTACATATTTTTCATTGTGAAGAATACGAGTAATATGTTTTCCTCTGATCGCGGTACCAACGCTATGCAGAGTAGACCTCAAAGCTTTAGGTCCAGGTCCTGGATGTACTAACCCACATATCAAATAAATTGAAAGAATATATTTTCCTTCCCTTTCTCATTAATACGTTGGCCGTTTAGTATGTTCAACTCCCGCATAAAAATAGCCTACAGAGGTAGTCTTCTTCTTCTTCTTGTTCTTCAATTCGTATCACAACACAGAAAGAGTTTTAGCCTGTCTAATAATACTCCTCCATTCTACCCAATTCCCTGTTAACCTTATCTAACATGTCAGGTTCATAATCCTCGAATAGTCCTCTACATAATAAATCCATCTGGCCTTAAGTCTTCTCTTCAATCGTCTTCTATCAGGTTTCCATAACAAAACACATTTAGGAGTTTTCTATTCATCTAATCTCATTAAGTGTTCAACCCAGGTAATCTGTCGACTCTTCACAAATCGTTCTATAACTGCTCCTTTAATTAGTTGAATAAGTGGTTCATTAAATTCTCCATATGTCATCACATATTTTCATATTTACAAATTTGTTCCTTCATAAGTTCTAAGTAATCACTCGTCTTTAGCCTTCATTGTCTATAGAGGCAGTGCTTAGTATGGTTTGAAATTAGAGGCAGGTCTTAGAATGATTTGAAAATCCATGTAGACGTGACTGAATTGCGCCACTCAATACTAGTAATATTTTTAACATCGCCATCATCATCATCATCCATGTAAGTATTAGACCATGTGGCATGATACAGTCTTAAAGAGGAATTTACTATCCAGCGCTTTTTTGGGCGTCCCAGCGATCTTTTGCTTTGAGGATAGTAACGAATCATACATAGCTTTTGTAATTCTGTGAGATGGCATTCGTTGAAGATGGGCTTTCCAGTTGTTCTGGTAGTTTTGTATGTGATGTAGAATGAATTCTACATCCAACTCTTCCATAATTTTCTCATTTATTTTATGGTTACACTTTGTAAAGCCTACTGTACGGCGCATAAATCGCATCTCATTTGTTTTTATTCGGCATTCGTCTCTTCTTCGTACTGTCCATTCTTCATTGCCATATCTTAATTCTGGTCTTTAACATACCGTAAAGTATGTTACAGTTTTCTTGAAAGCTTCCAGGAATCACCCCCTCTTTTCTTCTCATAAATTCATGCCACCCAAAGGCGATCATTATTATTCTAATTTTAAATGCCAGAGAAGAAAAGGTGACATTGTCCTGAAATAAGTTGGAACATTATCGAAATGCTTCTAGCGGGGGGATTTGAAATAGTCAATGGCTGATTTGAAGTAACGGCGTAAAGCGAGATTCTTAAGTTTTGGCGAAAAGCCTATATTTTTCGGTAAGAATAGACCTATGAATTTATTATGCTGGAGTTTTATAAATTCAAGATCCAATGATCTGGTCTTAGCTTTAATCCGAAACCTTCCAATCGATAACACGATTGTAAGTACTAAAGCAGCAGTCCGCCAAAGGTTTTTTTTTTCTGACTCATCTCAACGGCGGAGATTTATCCACAGTCGAGTATTAAATACCTTAAGATGTTTAGATGTTCCATTGTCTAACATTGTGCTGTCTGGAGATGGAATCGAACTAAAAAGTAAACACATAAACATACTTTACTTGCGTTTGTATTCAGTACACTTGCCATATACTTGAGTCTTGAGTCTTTGGTGTAGGCATTTCTCGTGACAGTCCTCGGTTCAAGGCCGGTCTAGCACAATAACCAGTTGCCAGTCTACATGTCCATAATGTCCATACATTTTCATGAATGAATTTTACAGCGACCGTTAACATTTCTCCATTGTTTGCTAATATCCAAACATTTTAATGTTTATTGGCAAAATGGTTAAGCAAACAAATTGTCTCGGCAGTTCTAAAGATTATATAAGTCTACATCAAATGTTTCCAGTATTCCAAACATATTATCTAATATATAAAAATGAATGTTTGTTTGTACTTTATGTGCGGCCATACCGTTGATCCGATTGTGATGGGGATTTTTGCAAAATGTTCAGGAGATTACCAGATGAACTTAGGCTATAAGAGAGTTGTGATACTCAACTCCTACACCCTTAAAAATCTAAAGATAAAACTTTTCAAGAAATTTTAAGCCAACCGGAACCTTTATAGATATTATAATAATTACACCTATACTATAGGGACATTTTACGGTCTTTTGCAGTGGAAAACTTGAAAAAGTAACTCTTTGGACGCTTATATGGCTTACGCTTGCCTAAATCATAACAAATACACAAAATTCATGTACACAGAATTGAATATCTCAAAAAGCTTTAAAAAAAGTCCGCGACAGCATATGTTTATCTCTTGCGGATAACTCACAATAACCATATTTGTCTTTCATTGATGCCAAGAATATCGAGACAAGTACGTAGATTCCTGTGCAAGCATAACAGCACATGGCGGGTATTCTTTTACTGATAACTCACAATAACGAATTTTGTCTTTTAGCTCATTTATGCCAAGAAGACCGAGATAAGTAGATTCCCGGGCAAGACCGGGTAATCAGCATGGGGAATCTTAAAATAATTACGATATACATTTATATTTTTTTTCATCCTATTTATTCAACTAATCATAAGAAGTGCACTAATTTTTGTATTTTAGCTCATTTATGCCAAGAAGATGGGGATGAATAGATTCCCGGACAACGCCGGGCAAACAGCAAGGGGTTCTAAAAATAATTACGATATAAATTTCTCCTCTTACTTATATAACTAAACATAAGACACATTAATTTTCGTATTTCAGCTCATTTATATCAAGAAGATCGGGATAAGTAGATTCCCGGGCAACGCCGGATAATCAGCACGGGGTATCCAAAAAAATATAAATTTATAATTATTTTGCTTTCACTTATTCAACTAAACATAAAAGCACATTAATTATTCAACTAAACATAAAAGCACATTAATTTGCATTTATTTAGACGTAGAAGCTCACGCCGGGTATTAGCTAGTGATTGTATAAAATTGTTTCATCTTTGGGAAATAACGTTTTCCAAATTTCAGAATATCAAGTTACAGGATGAGAATTATGATGAAGATATATTTTTTATCGAAAGTCTACTGTAAGGACCTATAAAGTGAGAGGTTAAATCAAGTTAATGGAATTGAATAGAGTGGAAAATTTTCAAATGACTAGTGGTTATGCTCCTTGCCTCTGGTTCCGAGGGTCGCGGGTTCAAACCCGGCCGGGGTCGATGGATTTTTTAGGGCGGAAAAATCCAAGGAGCAAGTCCTCCGGGAGGGACTTTAATCCGTGGGTCCCGAGTCTGAAGATTTTCAGGCTCGTAAAAAATCCTTAAGCGTGAATGAAAAGGCCTCTAAGCAAAATTTACCGAATTTTCCCGTCCGAGTACTACCTTGGTTTCCAAGATGTCAGTATGAGGCGGAACGTTGACCACGGACCACTCAAAAGACATCTATACGAAAACAAGTGTAACTAAATTAGTATGGTTCAAATTCTTCCCTGTAGGGGGAGAGCGCCTAAATCACTGTAAAGGGAAAACATAGGCTTACAATACAATAGAAGATGAACCCGTCTGTGCATTGAATTATCTTCTTTCTCATTTGTAACTATTAATTAAGGAATTAATTTTGCTAAATTAGTCATTGATATATTAGGATACGAAATATGAGCTCACTGTTACCCATATTAGAAAATGTTTGTACTTATATAAACACATTAATTGATATTTGGTAGCTTAATTTATATGCAATAAATTTCCGATTATTCCGTGTATACATTGTCCGGTTTGTGTGATTATGATAAAGATTAAATGAACAAAATATGTATTAAAATAATAAAATGTGCATTTTTGAATTAGCCTTAGGGTAGTGAAGAAGAACACCTTACCACGACAGGTCTAGAAGGTCCTAGGCCTACCTGCTGGCTACTGACCTCACATCCACATGTTAATCGCAGGGAGTAATTATTATCCAATCAGTATAGAGGTAACAAATGGTCAGCATATCGGATCCCCCAGCAGTTATGACTGGTTTTCTCAACTTTAAGCCTCTAATTATTGCACCTACCCAAATTACTCACGATGTTGGGCGATCTCTTCCCATATTAGTCGAAATTTCATTATAATATTTTTCCCCCATCCGGATCCAAACCAGAGCAGTTCATTAATTCTGCACCATATTATGAAAATAGTAAATTGGATTCATTATAATCCAGCCAATTTGTCAGACATGTTTTATATGCGATGGAAGAAAAATCAGGAAATGGATTGAAAACGGAATACGATTTAAGTAACTGATCTGTGTCCAAAAATTTACATTTCCTTCTTTACGCATTACACAATTTTATTTTTATCGCGTATTCATCCATAGTTATTCTGCCCGAGGGCAGGTCTTTCACTGCAATCACAGCATTTTCATGCTATACTTTGCAGCTTTACTAGGGAATTGTAGGTGTGGTAGCTTCCCGTTGCTTTCCACACCGGTAAAGGATGATGATGATAATGATGATAATGATAAGGATGATGATAATGATGATGATGATGGTCTTATGATTTCGGGAAGCATTTGGGCTTAAAGTTTTCCTGATATTTGTCTTACAGGTGAGGAAACACCCCGATAAAAACCTCACCCAGAAAAACTGCCCCGACCGGGGATCGAACCCGGGCCCGCTGCGTGACAAGGCAGCACGCTACCTCGAGACCACAGCGGTGGACTTATCGCGTATAGTCAGTAAAATAATTAAACAATTAAAAGTAAATTTTAGTCACTTTCTTCCGACTATTTTCCATTTATTTCGGTTTATTTTTGCTATAGTAGTGTACAGAAGACGAAAATAATCTTCGTGTATTTGAAAGGAAAATTTTCAGGATGTATGGGTCAGTATCTGTAAATGAAATTAAATAAAGAAATTAATGAGTTACTAGAAAGTGAGAATGTAGCGAGTTATGCTAAGTCGATAAGAAAAAAGTGTATATATATATATATATATATATATATATATGCCTATACCATATAGTATGAATACAAAGAAAAAAGTCTTTCAAAATGTATATTCCATGCCAGAGTAGAAGAAAAAGATGGATGGCCGACATTGAAAAGGACATTTCAAGTTTGAGATTCAAGAACTGCTAATTATAAAAGGACAATAAAGTATGTTATGAGAAATTAAGGTTTTCTTTGGATAGTAGAGCCAAGAAACGTATTTTAATGCATTGTTTCAATTAAGCTTACTTGTTGTAAAGAAATATTTCCGTCAGTTATCTTCGAGTTTTTTTTTTTAATTTACAGTGTTTGGTGGAGATTATTTGATGAAAACTGGAATAGGTTGTGTCCTGCAGTACTACTGTATGTTTTATAAACAAATGTGTCAGTGCAAATAGTTATTTTTTATTCGTAATAGATTCTCATGTAATTTCCGTCATTTGAATGGCCACCCAGATGAAGGTGTAACCCTAATTTTCCCTAAGTTGAGTTTTACATGAAAAAAGGTGTTAATAGAACGTAGTTTTATTTTTTAATGTAAAAATCAACTTTGGAAAGAAATTAGGGTTATAACATTGTTCTGTGCAACTATTACTTTCTTAAACAAAATCTTTGAGTTTAATTAAACTTGAATTTCCCATTAAAGGAGATAAATAAGTGTCATATTCCATCTATTTTCCCCACTTTATTATCTCTTCTTAGTGCTAATGTATTTGCTTCTGTTTCAGGTTCTGTGTTCGCTGCTACTCCGACCCGTGATTGGGTTTCCTCATGCCAGACATGCTATAGCCAAGTCAGCCCGAGGGGATGACCTGATCTCTGGGAGTGACTTCTTGTCCGTCTTTATCGGAGCCACAGTTCCGAGACCACGACCTGCCGGCAAGAGACGTCTCGACTCCGTCACTTCAGAAGAGTCGAATGAAAAGTATACTGACAGTGAACTCGACTCTGAAATCGATTCTTACACTACCCAAAATGACCCAGAAAATACTAAACAGGAATCGCCAACTGATTCTTCATCACCCACATCTCAACAAGACAATTCCCAAGTTGATAATCACCAATATATTGAGCGTAAGACACTCCCTGAAGTTTCTACACACTTAGCAAATGAATTAGACTCTGTTAATAATGTAGGATCACAAAAATCAACAGATCACAATGATGTTCTTGTTCGACATGTCGATGTTGAACCCATAGGAGAAAGCAGCATAGCCAACAATAGGAGAATAGAGTATCTAACAGATTCTGACATTGATAAAACTGAGAGTAAACTTGATATAATCGAAAAGACACCGACATCAACTTTATCCGCTCTGGAGAACGTTCCTTCTTTCAGTAAAAGAAACTCCAGTGCACCAACATTAGGAATTGAATCAATTTCTACTTCATTTCTAATTAATAGTGAACCAGTAGCTTCAATCCCTTCCGATGTGAACGAAAATGAGCCTATAAATCCTGATGGTTATGAAGATTACAACAAGAAGGATATAACAGTGTCTCCAGTTCCAAAACCAAGTACAGAATCTCTTGAAGATAACACTCAAAAGCCTCAAAATGAAACTCACCAAGTTATATCTGTGAGAGTTTCGTCATCGGTTGCACGTTCTTCTCCTCAACATATAAATAAAAGCGAAAACGAAAAAAAACAAGATGTTTTCTCCTCGCTTCTAGATGCAATCACAGTTAATTCCGAGATAAAGGAAGATCTTAATCCATCACTTGAAGGAATTTCTTTGGTCACAGAAGAACAACCTGCGGCGACATCTATTCAGCGCAGTCAGCTCAGTGTCGAAGAGTCCTCTCCATCTTCACTGACATCGGTCCGTCAGGAAAGTTCTTCAAATATTCAATCAAGGCACCTTGCAGGATCGATAGAGTCTCCTTCAAACTTACAACCGCCACCAGTGAGTTACCGAACAAGTGTCTCAACAGCTACTTCAGATAGTAGAGTTCAGTTTTATAGCGAACCTCCCAGTTACCAGAGAGTGCCTTCGTCGGTGGCAGAAACTGCGCAACGTGCAGTTATCGTTCAACATCCTCAGCCACAGCAGCATCAGAGCTTTTCACAATCAACTTCAATTTTTCGACAATCCGAATCAATAAGAACAAGTTCTGATCACCTCAACAGTGGTTCAGATTATGATTCGAAACATCAAAGCAGTTACTTGACAAATGAACCTCAGAAGAATCAAGATTTTAATTCTCAAAACGAGCATACATATCAAGCAGAAGGCAGCAGGGCACAGAAAAGTTACGAAGCAACTCATCAGGAGCCGCAAGAAAGAAGTTACGGACTGCCTGAACATAATTATGGAACTCGTGAGAGAAGTTACGCTAAGCCGGAACAGAACTACGAAATAGACGAATCAGTAAGTGTAGTAAGTAATGGAAGGGCTCATGGTATTCAGTATCAACCTGTCACTACTCCAGGACATGCGGATGATACAGGATTAAGGGACTTCAGTACTCAACCGGGTGAAACTCGGGATCCTAATTCTAAGTTTGGGTATGTTGTTGAAGGCAGGAATTTCAGAAAATACAGAGTGGAGGAAAGAACTCCAGACGGATTTATTGTGGGAGAATACGGTGTGGTTAGTCACGATGATGGAAGTCTTCGAGGAGTTCGATACACTGCAGATGGGACAATAAATCCTAGACTCATATATGATGCTCTTCTAAAGTTCCTTTCACTTTAATTTGATTCAAAGTTGTAACTTCCACACAGATTACATATGACCAAGTTTAAATCAGTTGTTTAGTTGGTTTTACCTTATATAAGTTGCATTGTAAAATAAAGAAAAGAAAATTTTATAGTAACTGTTACGAATTCAAAACAGAATTCGATGTAACAAATATTCGACTAGTATATTAAGACAATCCTGAAATTTGTAAATAAAATAAAACGTACATAAAACATGAATACATTTTAAACAATAATAATAGAATACGAAATAAAACATGCTTTATCATTCATATTTAATATTTTAACAAAAATAGTATTGATATTTAAGTAGCTTCAACAAATATTTCGTTTGACAAACATAGTTCATTATTTAAATTAAAAAAGAATCCAATACAGACCAGTTTCAATTATTTTTAGGGGGAATCACTCTCTATATATAATCAGAATTTTAAAATGGACGAAGACGTCCCTGAAATAGATGACACTGCTTTGCAAACGTTTCCAATTGTTTCAACAACTTGAAATATAACTCAGAGTAACTTCTTCGTTTAAAACTAACTAAACATCATAAAATAAAATAAGTTAAAATATACCTTCTTGGTAAAATCCGTCGTCCTGAACTTATAAAATATGTAATATTTATGCATGTAGGCCTTTCAGAACATCCGTTCCATCTTCAGCAGGTCACTCTTCGCTACAACATCCAATATGATATTTTATAAGTTGAGGACGACGGATTTTACCTAAGAAGGTATATTTTAACTTATTTTATTTTATGACTCTCCACCTCAACGGTTTTATCAATGAATTTTATTAGTATTAACTAAACGTGTTTTTTTTTTCAATATCAACGTAAAAAGTGTAAATTGTAATTACAGAATAAAAAAATCAAACTTATGTATAATCTTTATAAAACTTACATACAAATTAAAATGATCCTCTATTCTATTACACCCATTCCATATTCACTGTTTTCCAATCCACAGTGCTAGTTGATGATAGTTATAATTTTCACTTGATCCTCTGATAGCTCTAATCGATCCCATTACGTATTCTGATATGCAACATAATTTCTTTACCTTTTTATTTAACTGTGAATTTAGACCAACTTGATACAATTTTAGATAATATAACTAGCTATGTTTACTTAGATTCTTTATTAGGCCTAATTGAGAGGAACAACTGTGACCATATTGAATAAAAAATATGTCGACCGAAATAACTGTGCTAGGAAGTAACTGCGTCGCAGTTTTTAAACTTAATAAATATCACGTATATAAAAAACACTTTCAATTTTTCCTTGTGCCCCAAGATCCAATTGTCCTCAGTATAAAATACATTAATGTTTATATTTTAGTGATGATAGAAATTATTGACGTCACAGTATTTATAAAATATGAATGCATGTTACATATTACACTATTTCAATTTCAGGATTTGGATAATTTCAAAACCAAATTAGATGATTTTATATTTATAAATACACTGGACTTACACTTTTAAGTTTAGTAATGTTACAGATTAATGTTGCTTTTAGGTACTAAACTGAAACGATATTAGGTGAAACATGAAAATAGGTCCATTGAAGGAGCTTATTTTTTATCTTCGGAAGCTATCGCGATGATTTTTCTTGCCATGGCCGTCGTCATAACCCCTGCTATCAGAAAAAAATAAACATTGGATAAGACGTCCGCCATATCGCAAATTCTCGTCGCGACAGCAAATTAATTGTGGGGCTTATTAGATAAAACAGAGATTCCGATTTTTTTCTTTGAATAAGAGACGTTATTTTAATAAAATTAATTTAACACGAATATATTACCACAAAACGCTTGAATTGTAAAACGAGGGACAATTTGAAATCAATCTCAAACCAGTCAGAGGATAGATATTTTATATTATTAAAGCAGTCTGTTGTTGAATATCGTATTTTTATATTATATAGCTTAGATTTCTGCTTGTTTCAAGAAAATTGAATTGTGCCTTTGTTGAAAACGTGAGTGCTATTTTGTAACGCTTTTTAGTAAAACGTAAATGCATGAAAACAGAGAAAATGTTTTGTGAATTACAAATATTGTCAAATCCAGATTACTGTCGAATTCTGGAGATTTTTAAGAATGTGTCTTTGTTATGATTGGATGAAAAAATGAAGGGTGTACAGCTTAGTCCATTAGACTATGACAATATTGTAGTCTTTGTAGAAAGAAGATTTATCAGAACCTGTATTTCTAGTGTATGTAAAACAATAAAAATATAATACTGAACATTGTATTTACATTGTGGTTGAATAAATGTCTTGAACATAGACTTTAATGTGTTAATAAATTAGACCGTCACAAGTTATTTTTTTTTTCCTTTAGTCTATATCCAATTTGTACTATTTTTATTTATTTTCTTTTTCAAGAATTTTGTTATGATATAAGCATCTGTGTTTCTGTCCATAAAAATAATATAAAGTCTTATTCTGAAAGAATTTCTTCATAATAAAAACGTATGGAGAGAAATTAAATGAAAGGTAATGAAATAATGTTTGAGTAGATCATAAAGATTAATACGTTTCTTTGCGTTAACACTCGACATTTAAATTCTCTAGACGAAAATAATGTTACCAATGCTGATTAAATAGATTTAAATTCAAATTTTATTTATCCCAAAAAAATTGTTTTAAGCTGAGAAATTATTGTTTTAACTAATTTTACATATTTTAGTTTAATTTTATTTATAATCTCATATTTTAATTAAACTAAGAGAATTATGTAAAATGTTTAAGTCCAATAGTCAATATTAGACAAAGAAATTTGCAAAATATGATGAATAACTGAAAAAAGTTTTTGAACAAAATTTAAAAAAATATATGTCTTTACTACCTAGATCCAAAATATAGTTCATCCATGTAAAATTTCAGGAAATAATGTCGTAATTTAAGTGTACTAAGCAATGAAACTATTGCATTTCGGCGACAATATAAATACAAGTTAAAAATGAAAATACAAAAATAATTAGTAGGATATATATATATATATATATATATATATATATATATATATATATATATATAATGCAAGTAACAAAATCATAAAACTAAAAATTGGACAATAAATTGGTAATTAATGGATACTTGCCATTCAGGGCTTTTTGTGGAAAATTTGCATGCACTGATTCTACACTACAGCAAGAAAAAAAAAGAGAAAATGGAGAAAGAAATAAAGGGAGAGAAAAAGAGAAAGATCAAGGGAAAAGAGAGTAAGATTTAGGGAGAAAGAGAGAGAGAGAGAGAGAGAGAGAGAGAGAGACAATGAAAGATAAAGAGTAGGGGATGTTTATTCAACTCTCTTATTCCCTGGTCTCTTTTTCCTATGTTATAGCATCGTAGCACGTAACTTACAAAAAATAGCCCCTGCCCTAACAATGACCTAGCCAATGTATTGAAAAGACGCCGGATGAAACTTAGTACAGACTGATGGAATAATACATTCAAAAGACCAGAATTCTTATAATCAACAAATAAAGTTCAAATAATATTTTGAAATGCCTGAAACAAATTCATAGATTAAAAATAAACGTATTCAAGATATTGTTCCGTCCACAATGTTTTTCTTCATTATTTTATTTTTTTCTGTTTCTGGTTCCTGTATCAATTTGTAATGTATTCATTATTTTGTAGGCCTTTATGTAATAAAAAAATATGTTCTCATTTCTCTGTTTTGTGTATTTTAATTTAATCGATTTCAATAAAATAAACAGCAAAATAAAAATTTGTAACTTATTTTTTAATTCTTAAGAAAATATAATTTGACATTATGTGAGTTCACATACAAATTATCTTAACCGTTTGCTTCTGGATAAATAAACCCCTTTCCACAACCTCATAAAATATGACAATGGTATTTTTCTCAAATCTGAACAAATAAGGGTATTTAGAGGCAAAAAGATGTAATTAACATGTAAAATATCTCAAATCTAAATGTCTCACTTGCAGCATATACTAAAAGCGGGTATTACAAGAGTGGTATAAACCACTCTTTATGTATGGAACAGAAACATGGGCAATAACAAAATCTTATGAAGATACATTTTTTTTTAAATCTGAGAGGATATATGGACCAATTGATAAAAATTATATCTGGATAATAGGATATAATAAAAAATCCATAGGTATAAAACTAAAGTGAAATATTTCTGATTGAATCGGTTTTGAACCCAGCTGGCGCTGGCACTCATGAGCTACCCAGACGTTCATTATCAAGCACTTTTTTTTCACTTTAAACCTTGTATTGTAGTGAAGATTACTCATAATACAGGGAGACGTGTTGCTTCTTTCAATAAGACATAAATATGGGATTTTATTTAGTGCCTTATTAGCTAAATTCTAACGTGATAGTGAAATAAATATACTCAGACAAACAAATTTGTATTATAATTACAAAAAAAATAAACGTTATCTCAGTCAAAACATAAATTTATTGTGTCGACGTTTCAATCTCCTGTTGTGAGATTATTTTCAAGACATGGTTGTTTTTGAACAACGTTCCAATCTCCTGTTGTGAGATTATTTTCAAGACATGGTTGTTTTTGAACAACGTTCCAATCTCCTGTTGTGAGATTATTTTGAAGACATGGTTGTTTTTGAACAACCATGTCTTGAAAATAATGTCACAACAGGATATTGAAACGTCGAAACAATACATTTATGTTTTGACTGAGATAACGTTTATTTTTTTTTGTAATTATAATATTAATTACTCTCAGTGAATAATAATTAAAAAAAACAAATTTGTGTCTGTCCATTAATGCCTGGGTAGTTCAAAGGTAGAGTATCACTCCGCAAATATGTAGATCCTGGTCAATTATAGTCAAAATATAATATATAACCTAAGACTAAAAATGCAATTCCTTTAATTAACACCTACATGTCACACAGAGATTGTCCTCTGAAGGTATACTTGGAAATTATGGTTAAAAAGATAATATGTATCCTAAGACTAAAAAACACACATACACACACACACACAAAAACACTTCAGCAATACCTACATGTCTCACAGATTCTCAAATGTAACGTATTATTTAAATTTTGAATAGAAACTAAAACATACATTTTTATGCAAAGTGTGCTTCAAGGTTTATTTGCTACGAAGGTAAGTCTCAGTAATTAAACTACTTTATGTTTTTAAGAAAATATTATTTTAGCAAAATAGTGCTCAATTTTAGAAAATCTTACACATGTTTTATGTGTATTCTTTTAGAATAATGTAATAATAAATGTGTAATATATCTAGATGTTAACAAAGATTAATTTTGAGAATCTATGTATATCTAACTACAAAGTAAGTAAGACTATTAGACCTATGATTCGCCTCACCAACAATCGAGGTTTTTACTGCTGATAGCTAATTGTTACAGATTTTAAATCGTCCAATGCTGAACTCCTGCATCCATTAGCATCTTGAAACATATCCAGCTTAAAATAAGAGAAAATTATCCATTACGTCACATATAACATACTCAAGACATATATTATATGCAGATGATCAGGCTCTTTTCGGCAATAATGAAGATGAATTACAATATTCCACTCAACATCTTAATATAATGTAAATGCAAAAATATCTAAATTTTTAAGAATTTTAGGGTTAATAAATTCTATCTTCAAGCCACAGTTAGTCCAAAAGCATTCAAGACTGAAAGTGTATAAAACACTGGCTCTTCCAACTCTTTTGTATGGTAGCGAAGTATGGACGTTGAAACAGAAGGATACACAGAGACTTAGATCTGCTGAAATGAGATATCTTCGAAGGACTGCAGGATACACACTACTAGATCACAAAAAAATGAAGACATCTTAGAAGAATTACACATGGAATCTTTAGAAAACAAAATTTCTGATTATAAGTCAATATGGATACAACATGTTCATCGAATGGAAGATCACAGAATACCCAAACTAATGTTAAGATATCAACCTGCAGGAAGAAGAAGACCAGGACGTCCACTCAAAAGACTTCTGGATGGTGTTTCTCTTGAGGCCGAAACAGGTCAACAAATGGCCTAAATTCGTGAATGTACTATGATGATGATGATCTTAATATAATAGCCCAACGATTTAACATGGAAATATCAACAACAAAATCTAAAGTTATGGCCTTTCAAGGGAAATTCCCAGTAAGAAGTAAAATTTGTATTCAGAATTCAATATTAGAGCAAGTAAATTAATTTAAAATACTTAGGATATAATCTAACTTATAATGAGGAATGTGATATATCCTTTAAAATTATCAACCAAGTTTTTAAACCATCAAAAGTGCAGAGACACACAAGAATAAAAATCTATAAAGTTCTCGCTAGACCCATAATCTGTTATGGCAGTGAAGCTTGGACCATCAGAACTCAGGATGACCGTTATATTACAGCCACGGAGATGAAATTTCTGCGACGAACTGCAGGTTATAGCCTTCTAGACCACCAAAGAAATTCATCAATAGCCAGAGAGTAAACATCGTACCTATATCTGAATACCTCCAAGAATATAGAAACAATTGGCTAGCCCATATTCAGCGCATGGATCGTCACAGAATACCAAAACAAATTCTTCACTACATTCCTCGAGGCAGAAGATCTGTGGGTCGACCTTTTCGGAGATGGCGGCAGACCGTAACGGGCCACTGGGCCTAATACTTGAAAGGCAGATGCTGAAGACATATTTTAAAACGTAATTTAGTAACTTGATCTCTGCTACAGAACGGTATGAAAAAAATCACAAAGTAATATTACTAATCTTTTAGAAGTTAAGTGATTTTTATTTAAAGTAAATAAGATAGAATAAACATTTTAAAAGACAACATATATATTATATTTTACTTTAAATGTATCAAACATTTGCAAAATAGTGAGAAAATTGAAAATTAACAAATGTAGGCCTACATTCATATCACCCGGTCAAACAATATTTTTACCTTTTTCTCTAGGTTATGGAAGTACAATACATATTTTATATTCTAGAATTTACGAGAATGTTCAAAATTGTTATAGGCTATATCTGTTGAGGAGATATATATATTAAATAATTAAGAAATGTTTCGTGGATTCAAGGTTGGCCTCTGGTCACTGATTCTGATGTTTCGACATGATCCCACATGCCATTATCAAAGAATGATAATGAATCCATGACGTGGAAAACCCAAGAAACATTTTTAATAATACTTATATCCGCGAAAATCTATTTATATATATATATATATATATATATATATAAACACTTGGATTCTTATATACTGTTCATTTTTTTTAGAGGAAGACATTTTACAACTGGCAAAAATGTAGTTTCAAATAAGATGGAGTAGCAGTTAGTTTCTCCATCTGCGGAGTTACATATACACATATTTCTTAATGAAATGTTGAAACATTTTATGGATATATGTATAGTATCTTCATTTGCTATTATATTGCTAATTCTAATTTAATCAACATGGATGCATTGAAAAGGTAACTGATTTATTCAAAATCTTCAAAAAAATCTCTGAACTGGAGTTTAATATAAATAATATCATCACTTTTTAATATTTTTGATTTACTATCATTAAATTTTCTGCTGAAGGTCACGATATGTATCCATTCCATGTTCAATTTTTTTTTCAAATGTCCCAGGTTTGTCTTTCGACATTCCTGGTTTCTCTCCTGGCATGGCGTACTTGTAACCCACTTCTGAGGTTGGGGCACCTGGAAGGCGGGGTATTTATTCTTGTTCTTTAGGCTATACTCGTGAATATGTTTTATTATTTTTACACTGATTTCCTTTAAATTTATTGAGATGATATGATGATGATAGTGGTGCGCCAGGAGAGTCCCTAATCTTAAACTTAACCTAAGATGAATATGAATGATGATGATTGCGATGACCATAAGATTTCGGGAACCGTTTGGGCCTTAAAGTTTTCCTGACATTTGTCTTACAGGTGAGGAAAAACCCCGATAAAAACCTCACCCAGAAAATCTGTCCCGACCGGGGATCGAACCCGGCCCCGCTGCGTGACAAGGCAGCACGCTACCCCGACACTACAGCGGTGGACCCATGTTCAAATATGTGCATCTAAAAAGTAAGGAAAATTAGTGGACATACTACTTAAAATGCGTATCCTTCTTTCAACCACATGGCACAGCTAATGTAAGAATAAAAGAAATTTAAATACATAACTTATGATAGCAATTTTTATCTGGCAGGAGATTGCTTTTTACAATATATGACAACAAATCGACTATCGAAGTTATTAATCAGCATTTTTTTTTTACATTACATTTTTCATTGAATTTTATTTAGAAGTGTATTAAAATATAAGTAATGAAGTTATATATGTCCAACCAAAATTTAATAATTAGGCTATAACAGAGATTTAGGCGCTCTCTCCCTACAGGGAAGAATATGAACATACTAATTTAGTTACACTTGTTTTCGTATAGATGTCATTTGAGTGGTCCGTGGTCAGAGTTCCGGGCTCATACTGACATCTAGGAAACCAAGGTAGTACTAGGACGGAAAAATCCGGTAAATTTTGCTTAGAGGCATTTTTCATTCAAGCTTAAGGATCTTTTACGAGCCTGAAAATCTTCAGACTCGGGACCCACGGTTTAAAGTCCCTCCCGGAGGACCTCCTTGGATTTTTCCATTCTAAAAAATCCATCGACCCCGGCCGGGTTTGAACCCGCGACCCTCGGGACCAAAGGCAAGGAGCATAACCATTAGTCCACCGCGGTCGATATATATATATATCCACTGCTGTGGTCTAGAGTTAGCGTACTGCCTTGTCACGTATCGGGCCCGGATTCGAATCGCGGTCGGGACAGGCTCCTGGGTGAGGTTTTTTCGGGGTTTTTCCTCACCTATAAGACAAATGCCAGGAAGCTTAGGGCCCAACGGTCCCCGAAAATCATCCGGTCATCATCATCATCCTTATCATTACCATCCTTCACAAGTGTGGAAAGCAACGGCAAGCTACCATATCTATAATTCCTTAGTAAAGCTGCAAGCATAGCATGAAAATGCTATGATTGCAATGAAAGACCTGCCCTCGGGCAGAATTACTATGGATGTGTGTATATATATATATATATCCACTGCTGTGGTCTAGAGTTAGCGTACTGCCTTGTCACGTATCGGGCCCGGATTCGAATCGCGGTCGGGACAGGCTCCTGGGTGAGGTTTTTTCGGGGTTTTTCCTCACCTATAAGACAAATGCCAGGAAGCTTAGGGCCCAACGGTCCCCGAAAATCATCCGGTCATCATCATCATCCTTATCATTACCATCCTTCACAAGTGTGGAAAGCAACGGCAAGCTACCATATCTATAATTCCTTAGTAAAGCTGCAAAGCATAGCATGAAAATGCTATGATTGCAATGAAAGACCTGCCCTCGGGCAGAATTACTATGGATGTGTGTATATATATATATATATAGGTATATATATATATATATATATATATATATATATATATATATCCATCCATCCATCCATATTAATTTTGCCCGAAGGTAGGTCCTTCACTACAATCATAGCATTTTCATGCTATGCTTGCAGCTTTACTAGGGAATTGTGTAGGTGTGGTAGCTTCCCGTTGCTTTCCACACCGGTGAAGGATGATGATGATGATGATAATGATAAGGATGATCATGATGATGATGGCCATATGATTTCGGGGTCCGTTTGGGCCTTAAAGTTTTCCTGACATTTGTCTTACAGGTGAGGAAAAACCCCGATAAAAACCTCACCCAGAAAAACTGCCCCGACCGGGGATCGAACCCGGGCCCGCTGCGTGACAAGGCAGCACGCTACCTCGAGATTACAGCGGTGGACATATATATATAATTCTAGGGATTTGAAAAGTTTTTTTTGAAATTCGGGGACACAGTGTTGTGCTAGGTCATTTCTTGGAAGTAAAGGAAAAGTTTCCATTTCTTAAAAATAAAAATAGGGTGTATCAGGATTGTGAAAAGATAAGCAAGCAGATGGTACAGGACAATGGCATTCTCCATCTCTGTCCAGACGATATTGCAGACATCGTTTTTGCGTACACATTCTGCCGATCTGATTTATGTGAGGTACATCAAGGTCAAACGTGAAGACTCTTGGGGTAAAACAAAACCGCCATCCCAGGATCAGAGTTCAATACTACTCAATGTCTAGCGGGGAAACTAGCCTCGAGAAAAAACAAATATAACGACACAACAATTTCCCAGATCAATAAAAAAATTGTCATTATTATCTTCTAAAGACATACTTCTGTGCTTTTAATTACCAATTTCAATTGTTGATAAACTTAGCTTCGTTTAATTTATATTAAATATTCCAAAATAGTTTACCTTGGCCTTACTCTTATTATTTTCCCACGAAAAAATGTTGCCTTCAAAAACCGTTTGCGAGTATTGTTATAGTGTGTATGACAACAAAAGGACATTTCTACCATTGACTTTGAAACTTTTTCTATAATTTATAATCTATATTATTTCATCTAATATTCATTGATTAATTTTCTTGTCTGTTCAATCTGTCTTTGTTAATCATCTCCTTTGCCACATTTTCTTGCACTCAGTCACTTTATCTGAAAACCCAAATTTCAGAAGTATTACGTAACAAGACACTAAAAATATAAAAATGTGTTTACTTTTCTCTCTACTTAGCTTTTGTTGGTAAATAAATTTAATTAAATATTTTCTTTTATAATGCAATTATTTTATTTATCCACTCCGTTGATCACTAGCCTATATAGCAAAATGAAAGTATTCTACCTGTTATACTCGTATTTTTTTAGAGGAATTAAACCTAATGGGCACAAGTGGACACAACACACACACCCAGTCCCAAGGTTGAGATTTTAAAATCCCTTACCCCGCAGGGAATCGAACCCGGGTCACCGGAGTGGAAAGTAGGGACTCTACCGACTACGCCACAGCGACGGAGTATACTCTTATTTTGAAACTACCTAACTTCATTTTAAAAAACTAATGATCTTCTTGGTGATAAAATCTAAAACATGCAGTCAATGTACCCATTTCACCAATTAAAAATTAAAAGAGTCTACATGTTTCAACAGCGTAGCTGTCATTTTCAAGACTAAATATTTACTAAAGACAAATGAATCAATTTAAAAACAAACTACGTCACATGACAGTAAACTGTATGATATAATAAAACGAATCCTCTTTTCCTTCAATTAAAGAAGAGAGGGCGCTGTATGGAATAGGGCCCTTGACTTTATTCATAATTTTGTCCTTATTTTTATAGATTTCTAAACTTTCAAAGACGTCAAGGAATTTGAAATTATTTCATTCGGTCATTAATTTCAAATTTCTTGACGTCCTTGAAAGTTTAGAAATCTATGAAAATAAGGACAAAATTATGAATAATGACAAAGGCCCTGTTTCATACAGCGCCCTGCTTTGTTTGATTGAAAGAAAAGAGGATTAGTTTGATTATGTCAAACAGTTTACATATAATTGACTATGTCATGTGACGTAGTTTGTTTTTAATTGGATTCTGTTTATTCATTTACTATGTTTGTCTCTAGTCAATATTTAGTCTCAAAATGACAGCTTCGCTGTTGAAACATAGTGACTCTTTTAATTGGTGAATTCGGTATATTGACATGTTTTACCTAACTTTATATTAGTTACGACCTCTTGTCTGAACAACCGTAGTAGTTTGCTTCCTTGGCATTAAATGTTATTTGGAATTCTTTCAAAGCCTTTATTAATGTTATTTAACATTTTTCCAATACTTTTATTTTAACACAGTTCCAATAATGGATCATATTATAATATATTGTGAAAAGAAAAATTAATGTCTGAACCAGGAATCGAACCGTGGACCTGAACACTAGTCTGGAAAACTAGAGGTCCACGGTTCGATCCCTGGTTCAGACATTAATTTTTCGTTTCACAATATATTATAATATTACTTTATTAATGTGTTTACAATAATTTTATGGCAGAAAAAACAAAGAAAAGTCATAAATATGGAAAAATAACAGCAGACAGTTCTTTATCTCATATATATTAACCTGTCTGAAAAAGAAATTTGGGAAGGGATGCTTTGCCTATCTCTTTTAGACCCTTTTAGAAGTGCTATATTTGAATAGCGGTTCCGTTGTCACTCCACGATGTAAGAATTGTTAATTTTATTACCTTTGGGCTATGCTGAAAGTACAATATTATATTTAATGATACTATTTACCATCTGAGAATATTGGCGTCGCGATTCATATCTAGGCGTAAAAGGGAAAATACATTTTGTTCAAAGGCCACTGATTTCAAACTTGATGCCTCTTTATTTCCGGGGCCTAAATCTACGGCACGGAATCCAATACTTAACTTTCTTTTACATCCACGACATTCATTCCTTTCCTAAGAAAACTGTTCTCACAATCTTTACTAGGCCTATATGTAATAAAATTCAGTCTTTGTCATATTTGGATCCCTGGAAAGATTTTCCTCGCATCGTTAGATGAATATATATATATATATATATATATATAAACGTTAAACTGAAAATATATAAAACTATTATTCTACCAGTTATACTATATGGGTGCGAAACATGGACTCTTACTTTAAGGGAGGAAAGGAGATTGCAAGTATTTGAGAATAAAGTACTTAGGAAAATTTTTGGACCAAAGAGAGATGAACAGACAGGTGAATGGAGAAGACTACATAACAATGAACTACATGGTCTTTATAGGAAGCCAGATATAATAAGAACAGTTAAGTCTCGTAGACTGCGTTGGGCAGGACTTGTTGCACGTATGGGGAATGAAAGACTTGCATGGAAGCTTCTTGTAGGAAAGCCAGAGGGAAAACGCCCAGTTGGTAGACCGAGAATGAGGTGGGAGAATAACATTAACTATGATTTGAGGGAAGTAGATTATACAGGGAATGATTGGAAAACATTAGCTCGGGATAGGGATGTATGTAGAGCTTATGTCCGCGCGGCCATGAACCTACGGGTTCGATAGTGCCAGTGAATAAGTATATATATATATATATATATATATAGTGAGAGAGAGAGTTCCGGGTTCGAATCCCGTCAAGGCATTTATTTTTCTTGTCATGTCATATATATGAATCCTTGCGTAGAAAGCCCCTATGGGTCTTCATGGTTTCTAAATGGTATATGTTTACTTTTTCCGCTTTATTTACTTATTATTATGTGGATACGTAATATTTTTTTAATTAAATAGAAATATTCATTCAAAATACAAAATCAGAACCATATTTTATAAAATTTAAAATATTAAAAAAGAGTTAATGGTTTAGAATAGTTTTTAACCAATGGGAATTGGTCTTACCAACAATAATGCCTAGCTACATTCTCCTACATTCAGTAATTACAACATACTGATATGTATTGCCAGTAACAAGTCAATTCAAAGGCTATAAATGTAACTACACTAAACTATATCTAATTATAACACCAGAAGTAGAATTAAAAAAACGATTTCAATGTAATGCGTTCTAAAGAATTAACAATACCAGAATGTGTGTTCCTTTATATATTTCAAAATATTGTATTTATCATTTATACATCGTAAAATAATTTACATATAAATCATTTCTGATTACATCTTCAGACAACCTATCCTTCAATTTATGTTTTTACTCTACTAGTTCAAGGAATAGTGGAGATGTTATCTTCGGTATTGCTTGGACCATGGAATAACAATGAGTAATTTGTGTATTTTATGTAACAAGAAAACGTTTGCTCTTTATACAGTTACGCTATAAATTCTATAATTTTATACATAATTAAATTAATCGCCACATTATTCAATAATTTCAATTAGTTTTAATGAAGTTAATTAATTCTGTATTTTTATATTATTGTTAAAGGCCCTTAATATGAATTTGTGATCTTTGAAGGTGAACTGGAAAAAGTATAGTTTTTTTATCGTTTCATCCGTTTAAAAGCCATTATGATTCATTTTTTAACAGTTTTAAAATATTATTTGTGACAATTATAATTTTTTATTCGGTTTCTCGTTATTGATCTCTCCTCATCCATATAGGCCTGTAACCATTCTTTTCCTTAGGTTTCTCTTGCGTCTGTCCCGCTATCGTCATTAGTTTCTTCCTGAAAACTTGTCCACTCTCTCTAGAACTTAAAAGACTGCTAGATAGGGCCGAAATAAGTCTAAAAAGGCCTAATTCGTGACGGATGATGATGATGATAAACTCATATTTTGGTATGATTTCAATCGATATATAAACTCACTTGCTGTGTATGAAATGTTTTAATCAATAAATAAAATATAGATAACTTAACCAATTCCACATAAGTTCAATAATTGTGAAATCCTTGATTTTTTTCCTGAATTCTTGAATGGAATTTGTATGAGATCATTGCGTGTGGTTGAGAGACATTGGTTCTGAAGAATTTATGGTTTCCAAGAGAATAAAACAATTGTATCTCAGCAGGGTGAAGTCATGGTGTGGTTTGCCATGAAAATTAACCTGTTCAGTGTTCTTCGAAACTTCAAAGTCGTCAACAAGTCTGCAAACTTACAATACCACATTCTTCAGAAAATTTTGTCACGTACCGAGTCACCTATTGTTCCAAGTCTCCAAATCTATATGATTTATATTCTCTTTCTATTCAATCTATATTATATAATCAACAAAATCAGCCTATTAAAATTACCTTACTTCCACTCTTCGTCTTTGTTAAATTCTGACCTCTGATTTAATGCCATAGCTTATTATACATTCGGTTAGCATACAGGGCTTCTCAAAGAGTCAAATCGCGGGCCACATCTCGTCTGAGCTGATATAAGTAAAGATGTTGAATTATTGTACAACAGAATCAAACTGATCTCTTTCATTTAATTACAATTAAGCCTCAATGTCAATCGAATGTTTATTTACAATTATTATCAAACTGTCCAGTAGTTTTAATCACAATTACATTTCTTATATCGATACATGAAGAAAGTCCTATATGTAGGTAACATAAAGCTTCAGGATTCACAGTAATTCAGAATTTTTAATTGCAACATTTGCATCTTAAAAATTATATAATATTTTAATAAATCGCTAGAAAACATTATTAAGTATTCCTAAAATAATTATCTTCCTATTTAATCTTCAATTTTCTTACATAAAATAAAATGTCTTATATTGTATTAATGTCATCATTTTTCACTACAAGGTATAGGCATTGAATTGCCTGTTTCCGTCTTCAAGTACTTTCCAGCCATCTTCTTCCAGGCCTATATTATACAGTACAAACAACTATGGAGTATAATGTTTATTATTTTATTCCTAACTAGCTAAAACCCGGCGTGCGCTGCTACGCCTAAATAAATGAAAATTAATGTGTTTTATGTTTAGTTAAATAAGTAAAAGGAAAAATGTATATCGTAATTACTTTTAGGTACCCCGTGCTCTTTACCCGGCGTTGTCCGAGAATCTACTCATCCCAATCTCCTTGGCATAAATGAGCTGCAAGACAAAATTCGTTATTTAGAGTTATCCGTAAAAGAATACCCGCCATGTGCTGCTATGCCTGCACAGGAATCTACGTACTTGTCTCGATCTTCTTGGCATCAATGAAAGACAAAAATGGTTATTGTGAGTTATCCTTAAAAGATAAACATATGCTGTCGCAGACATTTCTGTAGAGCTTTTTGAGATATTCAATTATGTGTGCATTAATTTTGTATATTTGTTATGGTTTAGGCAGCGTAAGCCATTTAAGCGTCCAGAGAGATGCTTTTTCACGTTTTTCACGACAAAGGGCGATTTTTAAGGGTGTAGAAGTTGAGTATCACAATTCTCTTATAGCCTATGTTCCTGAACATTTTTCAAAAAGCCCCATCACAATCGGTTCGACGGTATGTCCGCGCATAAAGTACGAACAAACAAACAAACAAATATTTTTATATTAATTAAATAAAAATAAAACGTAGTTTTATTTGATTTTCATATTTATTATATAATTCAGTGACAGCTGTTTCGGTACACTGTACCTTCTTTAGACATGTTAACAAATTATGAATTGTGTTCCAACTGATCTGTCACTGAATTATATAATAAATATGAAAATCAAATAAATGTAGTTTTATTTTTATTTAATTAATGAATATGGATTTTCATCAAGTAAACACCAACTAAATTGATTAAACATTTTATATGTTAGATAAATACAAAAACAAATAATTATGTTTAAAGTAATAACTAATTAAAATATTAATTAAATGAATCCCAATTAAATCAACTTCTATTGAATTCCACAATAAGATTTTCACTGTAAATGAAAATTCTACCTTCTAGGCACTGTTATATTATTATAATATTTAATTATCATACATTCACTACTGTACAGGATTTGTGAATTGTAATCCTATAGTATGAAATTTTGTCCATAAATATAAGTATAATTACTAACCGACAACTTCTTTACCCAACCCAAACTAGTAATTCAATTGAATGATTCCAAAATACCCCTCCTGCAGAGCATAGTTACTCAGAATTACCTACTATTACATTTTAAAAATTATTAATTCTAACGTGGCAGACTAGTGCAATGGATTTAAGCCCCATATATAAAGAAGCAAACCTATCTTTTGTTAGAAGATAATGACAGTATTGCAGCTTTTAATAATTTTTACCATTATTATCAGCAGATCCAATAAGTAACATTTCTCCAAACATTTATTTTGTATTTCTTTACTTATTATTAAAATTCCTTAAGTTAATTAGAAGTTCAAGAGTGCATTTTACATCACTTAGGTAATGAAGCTTTCTTAAAAATGTGGGCAACCATGGAGAGTTTTATACTCTGTCATCATATAAATAGTTCAATGCCGAGACAGAAGGCATATTAAGACAAGACACTCCACTCACCCATATTTACCGAAGAGTCACTCACATTATTAAACTAACTACTTAATTAACATATGGTTAGAGTATATTTAAAAATCTCACCTCACAAATTTAGTGTTTTTCACAATACCAGGTTTCAAGCGGAATCCCGCCCATCTTCAGTCAAATCTCTAATTAAATTCTTCCATCGCCAACAACTTATGAGCTGCCATCTATGATCGAATTTACAAACTTTGAGATTTGATTTTGTTTGTTGGGAATATCAAAGTATATCGATCTATCTTCATTCTTCTCAACGTATATCTTCTCCCAAACTGTCAGTTCCAAAGGTTTATCCAATTTTTTTATAGTTTTGTTTCTGTTCCAATTTTGTGATTCTCTAGTAGACTATGTGCTGCAATTGCCGATTTTTCACTTTCACAATTTTTAATGTTTGTAAAATGTTTTTTCTGTTACAAAGCATTTTATTATATGGGTCCGAAACCTGGACAGTAAGTAGAAAACAAACCAACAAGCTGTTAGCAGTAGAAATGGATTTTTGGAGGCGATCGACAAGAATTTTAAGAAGGGATAACGTCAGAAACAGCACAATAAGGAAAATTACTCCACTCAGTCATATTTACCGAAGAAGGCGAATATGATATGGAAGGTTATGATGGACATATGGTGTGAGGGAACTATTTGAGCCTTATTTTTTTTCTGGCATTTGCTTACAGGTAAGAGATGACCCCTAAAATAACTTCACCGGAAAACGTGTCCTATTCTGGGATCAAACCCGGACATGCAGCATCCGCAACGATCTCTAGATCACAGCGGTAGACCAAAATCAAAGTGTTTATAAAAAGTATAGTCTATACCCGTACATCCTTACATGGATAAGTGGATACTTCCTAGCAGGAGTTTCTTTAAAAAAGCTAATTTCGTTATGCTTATTTCCCTGCAAATACCAACGAGTGGCATGCCGTTAGCACATCGCCTCAAAGAGACATATAGTACCATCTAAGGTATTACATTGATGGAAAGATCGAATAAATTTGCACAGAGTTACTAATTTAGGCTTGAGATTATTTTACGAGCCCAAAAATCTTCAGACTCGGGACTCATGGCTTTAAGTCTCTCCCGGAGTATTTATTCTATGGATTTTTCCATCCTAAAATATTAATCGACTCAGGCCGAGTTGTTTAAACATAAGAATCAAATAAAAATAAAGTGGGTCTTAATGAACAATGATACAACGGAACACATTCATTGAGAAGCCCACAGTAAGTCAAGCAGAGGGCGCGGTAATGTTTCAAATGACATTACTAATCATGTGAAATAAATAATGCACTCCTAAAGAAGGTTGGAAATACTAACACGCACATACCAAAATTCTAACACGTACCGTTCTTATGCAAAAATGGCACATGATGGCAATTTTATTGTCGGATTACTTCAAACAATTCAAATATTCAACAAACGCAATGAATACGAACTAATATTAACGTCTAGTCGAAAGTTTAGTTCATCCAATAACGTTTAAGGCTTCTGTATCGAATCAACAAAGGTGATAAAGGAATATTTTAAAATAAGGGACCCATTTCAATCTCTGCAATGTTTTAAACGACTAGATCCTGATAACTATAAGAAACGGTTTTGTTAAGTTTATTTTTTTATCCTCAAACCTCTTGGGGTCAAACCAACAGGTTATTCAAAAGTCCAAATCTAGTATTTTTAGATGGTGAACAATTCCAATGAATAGGTCACTCACTTATGACTCATAAAAATAGAATAAATGCGCACAAGTTGTGCAGAAAATATATGTTACATAAGTTTTGTCATTAATTTGATTCACATAGTTTGTTATTTGCAGAATTCTACCAGGGATATCCCTCGTTTTTTGCAGGTGGTTACATGATAACGGTCGCATGGTTTCTCACACAGTTCACACACACAGTTGTTCCCGGGATCGTGGAAACACTTGGTCTTGCATATCTTGTGGTGGTATCCATGCACTGTTATTGAGTTCACCAGGTGTCGGAGTTCTTGATTGGTGTTAGTCCAGGATCTGTTTGTCCTGGCTTCTGTTGTATAAAAGTCCAGCCATGTCTCTTGTCTCTTCTTCTCCCTTTCCTGAAGTAGCTTATTTGAGCTGTCTGTGGATGGTAACCTCATACGCAGTTCTTCTGTGAAGAAGGGTTCTTTGGCGAGTTCATACGTTAGCCTCGACTTTGTGTGTTTTGAGACACCTAGGGCGGCTTTGACTGCTTCAAAATTTATTAGATCTCTTAGACTCAGCTTCTCCCAAATGAGGTCTATTCCATAGGTTGCAGTGGGAACTATTCTTGCGTTGAACAAGGCCATGGCCGTTTTTAGTGACAGTCTGGATATTGCTTTGATGTCAAACATGGCTTTCGTGGCAACTGCTGCACTCACTTATGAATCAGAAACCTAGTTTTTAATACGATGAAATAGGTAGGGTAGACACCGATACGAAGATGAAACAAAAGTTTCCCACATATTGAGATCAATGAAGTAAGTCGATCCCGGTGAACTAGTGGTATACCATCTGGTTCCGGTGGTTGTGGGTTCAAACCAGCTCGGGATCGATGGATTTTTCAGAGTGTGTGAAAATCCTGAACATTGGATTTTTTCGGAAGGGAAGTATAACCATGAGTCTCGTGTCCTAGATTTACGACACGTAAAGTAACCTCAACACTGAAAAGGGACTTCTGAGCAAAATATTGTCGACCCTTTCATGTCCAAATTTGAATTGCGATGCTAATGACCTGAGATGTTAAAGAGATTAGTTAAATAAAACATTCATCCTCCGACAAAAGAAGAAACAAAAGGGGCGAAAGATGGTCGAATTGTGCATAAGGGCCGACTATTGTGTGAAAAGCAGTTTTGTGTCCACATAAATCGAATGATCGAGTAAAGCCCATATGAAACATTAGAAATAATTATTACTGTAACTAATAAGTTATTAGTAATAACAAAATATTTGGTTATTTTTTCATAAAAATATTTTAGAATTTTATCCCACATGGGTAACATTATTGTCCATTAAGATATCCGTTCAAAGGTAGAAAACCGAAAAAAATAGATATTGTTCCAGACAAAAGGCTTTAAATTCCTATTTTGGACATAATAAAGAACCTTATAGAGCTGCAATAAAATTAACTAACTAACTAACTCACTGGCACTAACGAACCCGTAGGTTCATGACCGCGCGGATATAAGCTGTCCATACATCCCTATCCTGAGTCAATGTTTTTCAATCATCCCCTCTATAATCTACATCCCTCAAATCATAGTTAACGTTATTCTCCCACCTCATTCTTGGACTACCAACTGAGCGTTTTCCCTCTGGTTTTCCTACAAGAAACTTCCATGCACGTCTTTCATTCCCTATTCGTACCACATGTCCTGCCCATCGCAGTCTATGAGACTTAACTGTTCTCATTATATCTGGCTTCCTATAAAGACCATGCAATTCACTGTTATGTAGTCTTCTCCATTCACCTATCTGTTCATCCCCCTTTGGTCCAAAAATTTTCCTAAGAACTTTATTCTCAAATACTCGTAATCTCCTTCCCTCCCTTAAAGTAAGAGTCCATGATTCGCATCCATATAATGTCTTCTTCTTCTTCCGAATGCAGTATTGGGTGATGATGCCCGTTCTGCGACTACAAAAACTGATCTTTCCATCAGTTGAGGGTCTTCCGAGGTCTATTTTGCCTTTAGGGTTGAGGTGGTAAATCATCTTTGGTAAACGGGAATTTGACATTCTCTGGACGTGTTGGAATCATTTAATCTGATCCATATAATGTAATAAAATTATTCTCAGTAATTGTAAGTTTGTCAACTACCTACCTCGACGTTTATACAACACGTTACATGTTTTACTGCACATGTCAAGCTTGTAATTTGACAGTTTCAATTGTTTATGAGCATGAAAATAAAGGCCTAAAAAATTTTCGAGTACATATTAATCGTTTATGATCGTGTGGAGATATAAGTGTAGGCCTATATTTTCAACTCGTGGTTCACTATCTCGAAAATACTCATTTTTATTTCCATACCATCTGAATTGATTTGCCTAAGAAAGCTGGACATCCTGCAGTTAATGGAAATTACATTATGAAAAGAGATCGGAACTTACCTCATTAGTGCCCACTTGACGTCCCAACTACTTTCAAAAAACGTACCATCCATCCATAGTAATTCTGCCCGAAGGCAGGTCCTTCACTGCAATCATAGCATTTCCATGCTATGCTTGCAGCTTTACTAGGGAATTGTAGGTGTGATAGCTTCCCGTTGCTTTCCACACCGGTGAAGGATGATGATGATGGTCATATGATTTCGGGGACCGTTTGAGCCTTAAAGTTTTCCTGACATTTGTCTTACAGGTGAGGAACAGCGTTAAGCTGAAAATATATAAAACAATCGTTCTACCAGTTATATTATATGGATGCGAAACATGGACTCTTACTTTAAGGGAGAAAAGAAGATTACTAGTATTTGAGAATAAAGTTCTTAGGAACGAGAGATGAACAGATAGATGAATGGAGAAGATTACATAACAGTGAACTACATGATATTTATAGGAAGCCAGATATAAAATGGTCAGTTAAGTCTCGTAGACTACGATGGGCAGAACATGTGGCACAAATGGGCAATAAAATATGTGCATGCAAGTTTCTTGTATGAAAACCAGAGGGAAAACGCCTAGTTGGAAGACTAAGAATGAGGAGGGAGAATAACATTAACTATGATTTGAGGGAACTAGATTATACAGGAAAGGATTGGAAAACATTAGCTCAGGATAGGGAAATATGGAGAGCTTATATCCGCGCGGCCATGAACCTATGAGTTCGATAGTGCTAGTGAATTAGTTAGTTAGCGATATAATGTAAAAATATTGAGTATGGCTTCCTTCGGAAAGACAAAGCCGTGGGTTCCGGGTCGTAGATTTACAACAAGTAAAAAACCTCAAACCAGTAATAAAGTGCCTTTCATCAAAATTTGTCGCATTTTACATAAAGATTTGAATTGAGAGGCTAATTATCTAATTTGTTAAAGAGCGTCGTCAAATAAGTTACTAACTGATTAACAGTACCAATATGAGGTAAAGCGATCCCACTACAGGCATCAGGATGTCCTAGGGGTAGCAGGAAGTTAAGGTTACCACCATTTTAGACAATCGGCATGAGATTAGGAACTTAAATTTTGAGAGATGGTAGGAGCCATGTTTCCAGTAAATGTTATTGAGGGACAGCAGTTTCCCCATAATTAATTACATTTTCTTATTTTAATATTTTTATAAAACATAATTTCATTCGATTTCTTAACATAATTTAGAAGATTTTATAAAAATATGTTATGAATACCGTGCGGCAGGCACCTCAGGCAATAAGATATCTGACTCGGATTGGATTTGGCGAGGTTTTTTTTTTTTTTTTTGTCTAGCCTGTCGGCAGACTTATCCGGCATGGGTACCCTTTCGGCAGCAATGCTACCGCCAGCATAGCTCTCGGGATAATTTAAACACTCAAGCCACTTCACCACGACAAGGTAAATACCATGGAGAGAAAGATAATTATAAAAAAATATTACTCCATGGTAATGAGAAATAGTTTCTAACATTTAGGAAATGAAACAAGCTAATAATATTCGAAAATAATATACTAAGACGAATTTTCGGTCCCACTAAGAATAAGAATGGAGAATGGGGGAAATTTCACAATTATTATTGTTGACTAATATTGTCAGCGTTATTTTAAGTCTAGGAAATTGAGATAGGCCATTTAGCGAATGGGTAACAATAGAAATGCTTTCAAAATATTGTTGGGAAACCCTTCGAGAAAAGATTATTGAGAATTAGGTTAGGTGGAAAGAAAATATTCGGATGGATCTTAGGTACGGAGATGTGAACAGGATTGAATTGGCTGAGGATAAGGACCAATGGAGGAAATTAGTAAATGCGGAAACTAATCTAAACGATACAAGAGCTTTATAGTTAATAGGTTAGGTATGTTAGAAATAGATTTTTTAAATTAAAATTAACAAATATGTAATAAAAATATTAAATAGTGTATTAATGACAGGAACACAATTTTAAATGAACTACTTATGTAACTACGACGTGCATAGTTTCATTAACGACAGAAAAGTGTATATACTGTGATTTAAAATGGATATGCATGTTACACTCCGCACTCTGTCGAATGAGTTAAGACATTATAATATATTCCAACTTCCTCATGATATACATATATATAATATCTATATATATATTATATATATATATATATATATATCCATCCATCCATAGTAATTCTGCCGATTGCCATGCTATGCTTGCAGCTTTACTAGGGAATTGTAGGTGTGGTAGCTTCCCGTTGCTTTCCCCACCGGTGAAGGATGATGATGATGATGATGATAATAATGATAAGGATGATGATGATGGCCATATGATTTCGGGGACCGTATGGGCCTTAAAGGTTTCCTGACAATTGTCTTACAGGTGAGGAAAAATCCCGATAAAAACCTCACCCACAAAAACTGCCCCGACCGGGGTTCGACCCCGGGCCTGCTACGTTACAAGGCAGCACGCATATATATATATATATGTATACACTAGCTAATACCCGGCGTGCGCTGCTACACCTAAATAAAATATGTGTTTTTGCATTTAGTTGAATAAATAAAAGAAAAAATATTATAAATTTATATCGTAAATATTTTTAGATACCCCGTGCTAATTACACGGCGTTGCCCAGGAATCTACGCATCCCAATGTACTTGGCATAAATGAGCTGAAAGAAAAAATTCGTTATTTTGAGTTATACATAAAACAATGCCCGCCGTGCGCCTCTATGCTTGCCCGGGAAATCTACTTATCCCGATCTTCTTGGCATCAATGAAACACAAAAATGGTTATTGTGAGTTATCCTTAAAAAATAAACATATGCTGTCGCTGACTTTTCTGTAGAGCTTTTTGAGATATTCAATTCTGTGTACAATAAATTTGTGAATTTGTTATGGTTTAGGCAGCGTAAGCCATTTAAGCTTACAAAAAGCTACATTTCTTCACGTTTTTTTCACTACAGAAGGTGATTTTTAAGGGTGAAGGGCTTGAGTATTAAAACTCTCTTATAACCTATAACCCTCCCGGGAAAGTCCTGAACATTTTGCAAAAAAGCCCCATGACAATCGGATGAATGGTATGGCAGCACATGCTTTCCCGGGAATCTACTTATCCCGATCTCCTTGGCATCAATGAAAGATAAAAATGGCTATTGTGGTTATCTGTAAAAGACAAACAAACATATGCTGTCGGGGACTTCTTTGTAGAGTTTTTTTTTTTTTTTTGAGATATTCAATTCTGTGCACATTAATTTTGTGCATTTGTTATGGTTTAGGCAGCGTAAGCCATTTAAGGGTAATAAAAGGGACTTTTTCACGTTTTTCACTACAAAGGGTGTTTTTAAGGGTGTAGGAGTTGAGTATTACAACTCTCTTATAGCCTATGTTCATCCCGGGAATCTCCTGAACATTTTGCAAAAAAAAAACCCCATCACAATCGGATCAACGGTATGGCCGCGCACAAAGTACGAACAAACAAATAAACAAACATTCATTTTTATATATTATACAAGTAGATTACCGGGCAATCGTAGCAGCGGTAATTCTTTTATGGATAACTCACAATAATGAATTTTGTCTTTCAGCTCATTTATGCTAAGAATGATCGGGATAAGTAGGTTACCGAGAAAAGCGGGTAATGAGCAAGAGGTATCTTAGAATAATTACGATATAAATTTATAATCATTTTCACTTTCATTTATTCAACTAAACATAAAAACACATTAATTTTCGTCTTTCAGCTCATTTATGCCATGAAAATCAGGATAAGTAGATTCCTGGGTAACGCCGGGTGATCAGCACGGGATATCTAAAAATAATTACGACATAAATGTTTCCTTTCACATATTCAACTATAGGCCTACATAAAAACACATTAATTTTAGTCTTTCAGCTCATTTATGTCAAGAAGATGGAATAAGTAGATTCCCGGGAAATGACGGTGTAATCAGCACGGGGTACCTAAAAATTATTACGATATAAATTTATAATTATTTTTACTTTCACGTATTCAACTAAACATAAGAACACATTTGTATATTAAAATATATTTTCGGGATCCCTGGCCGTGTCTTGTATTATTAAAGACACGGCCAAGAATCCCGAAATGATATTTTAATATACATAACGATAGCCGTGAAAGTCTTAACAAATATAAGAACACATTAATTTTATTTTTTTTCGGCGTAGCAGTGTACGCCGGGTGTTAGCTAGTGTTTTATACAATCTGGTTTTTGTTTCACGTGTCGGCTATTTTAATTTAAATACCTTATTTATTGAAAAATAACAATTCTTAGCATTTTCAATTATTTTATTCATTTCTTTCTGGATATTATTACCTTTATATAGTACTTTAAACAGGAGTCCATAAATTAATCAGTTATTGAAGTAAATTCAATTTTACTATTTGGGACTTGCTGATAGTAAGCGTCAATTCTAACAAAACCATATTAGTCTTTATTCATTTCAGTTTCCTGTACCATACACCGAATCTCCAATAATGCGAACCTTATTTCACCATCCGGTATGTTAGGGTTTTAGTTACAATACAATTAATTATTTACAGTAATTTAGAGTATGCTAAATGGTTAGCGTTAGTAATAACGTAATATGAACAAATTAATTAATTAATTAACAAAAAACTAACTCAAAGTCTCTTAAAAATATGATAGATAAAGTTACACAGCTTTCTACAGCAACACTTCTTACATAAAATATTTGACAAAGGTAGTTGAAATCTATTATAGCAATAACTTAATTTTTTAATAAATTCATGTCTTTTAAAATCAAATGCGGGACATTCAAATAACAGATGTGAGATAGTTTGGCTGGAGGTCTTGCAAATACAGGTAACTGTACCTATTTTAAATCGTTCCAATTAATGTCCAAATTTACCGTGTCCAGTTATAAATTGTGTTAATACAAAATTTGGTTCTACGTATTTTAACTTTATTCGGTCAAAAACAGTTGGGAGAAATAATGTTCTTGTCAAAGCACCATTAATACTGTTTAACCACTCAGCATTCAAATTTTGTATGAGATCATTTCTTAATTTGAAACAGAAGGATATACAAAGACTTAGATCTGCTGAAATGAGATGCCTTCGGAGGGCTGCAAGATACACACTACTAGATCACAAAAAAAATTAAGACATCTTAGAAGAATTACAATCAATGCCCATTAGGGCGAACCTTTCTTCTTCTTTAATATTATTATTATTTATATTATTTATATTATTATTATTTATATTATTATTATTATTATTTATATTATTATTATTATTATTTATATTATTATTATTATTATTATTTATATTATTATTATTATTATTTATATTATTATTATTATTATTTATATTATTATTATTATATTATTATTATTATTATTTATATTATTATTATTATTATATTATTATTATTATTTTTATATTATTATTATTATTATTTATATTATTATTATTATTCTTTATTTATTATTATTATTTCTATTCTTATTATTCTTTTTCTTCTTCTTCTTTTCTTCTTCTTTATTCTTCTTTCTCTTCTTCTTCTTCTTTTCTTCTTCTTCTTCTTCTTCTTCTTCTTCTTCTTCCTTCTTCTTCTTCTTCTTCTTCTTCTTCTTCTTCTTCTTCTTCTTCTTCTTCTTCTTCTTCTTACTTATATTTATTTATTATTATTATTATTATTTATAAGAAGAAGAATTACACATGGAACCTTTCGAAACAAAATTTCTGATTATAGGCCTAAGTCAAGATGGATTCAACATGTTCATCGAATGGAAGATCACAGGATACCCAAACAAATGTTAAGATATCAACCTGCAGGAAGAAGAAGACCAGGACGTCCACTCAAAAGACTTATGGGTGGTGTTTCTCTCGAGGCCGAAATAGGTCAACAAATAGCCTAAATTCGTGAATGTACTATGATGATCATTTCTTAATACTTCCTTAATATATGATAGAGGACAGAAGGTGTAATAGTAATCCATATTTGAATTAACAGTTAATTTCAATTCAGGATTAAATAAGAGCGAAATCATTATCCTAAACTTAAAGTGATGAAACAGCAATTTATTCTGCCAGTTATTTAAATGTTCCGGACCGCAAAGAAAACGAAATCATGCAAAACTCAGTTATAACAGTATATAGGAATTGCGCACAATGTGCAAAGTATATCAGTTCACTCGCTGCAGAACTATGTTACTGAGATCGTTCTCTGGGTGCACTAATGTGCATGGTATCTGTCGCACACCATTTCACATAAATCACACACACACACACAGTCTTAGTCTGGTTATTATGACTCCAAGTTATTACTGTACATCATTATGTAATTTCATGGAAATATAAATAATTTCTACGCATTTGTTTTTCTATTGTTATATATATATATATATATATATATATATATATATATATAATATATATGTGTGTGTGCGTGTGCGTGTGAGTGTGTGTGTGCGTGCGCGGGTGTGCGTGCGTGCGTGCGTGTGCGTGTGTGTGTGAGAGAGAGAGAGAGAGAGAGAGAGAGAGAGAGAGAGAGAGTTGAGTGTGTGTGTGTGGGTACATCGCTGTGGTCTCGAGGTAGCGTGCTGCCTTGTCACGCAGCGAGCCCGGGTTCGATCCCCGGTCGGGGCAGTTTTTCTGGGTGAGGTTTTTATCGGAGTTTTTCCTCACCTGTAAGACAAATGTCAGGAAAACTTTAAGGCCCAAACGGTCCCCGAAATCATATGGCCATCATCATCATCCTTATCATTATCATCATCATCATCCTTCACCAGTGTGGAAAGCAACGGGAAGCTACCACACCTACAATTCCCTAGTAAAGCTGCAAGCATAGCATGAAAATGTCTTCGGGCAGAATTACTACGAATAGATGGATTTACACTGTACTAGTTAATGTCCAGCGTGCGCTGCTACGCCTAAATAAATTAAAATGAATGTATTTTTACGTGTGTTTAGTTGAATAATGAAAGGGGGAAAAAAATATTGTAATTATTAGATACTCCGTGCTGATTACCCAGCATTGCCCGGGAATCTACTTATCCCGATTTTCTTGGTATAAACGAGCGGAAAGATGGAAATGAGTGTGTTTTTTTTATGTTTAGTTGAATAAGTACGATGAAAAATAATTATAAATTTATATCGTAGGGGCCTAATTGTTTTAAGATACTCCGTGCCGATTACCCGGTGTTGCCCGTGTATCTACTTATCCCAATCTATTTGACATAAGTGTGCGGAAAGATAAAAATTAATATGTTTTATTTTAGTTGAATAAGTAAAAGGAAAAATAATTATAAATTTGTATCGTAGGCCCTAATTATTTTTAGATACCCCGTGTTGATTACTCGGCGTTATCCGGGAATCCACTTATCCCGATCTTCTTGGCCTAAATGAGCTGAAAGACGAACATTGTGTTTTTATGTTTAAGTAAAAGGTAAAAATTTATATAGTAGGCCTAATTATGTTTAGTACCCCGTACTGATTACCCGGCGTTTCCGATAATCTACTTATCCCGATCTTTTTTGGCATAAATGAGCTGAAACACAAAATTTGTTATTGTGTGTTATCCCTAAAAGATAGACATATATGTCGTGGACTGTTTTGCAGTTTTTTTTTTTTTTTTTTTAGGTATTCAATTCTGTGTACAATAATTTTGTGTGTTTCTTAAGATTTAGGCAGCGTATGCCATTTAATCGTACAAAAAGCTACATTTTCACGTTTTCCACTACAAAAGGTGATTTGTATGGGTGTAGGAGATGAATATCACTACTCTCTTATTGTCTTTGATCATCCCGGGAATTTCCTGAACATTTTGCAAAAAGCCATATCGCATTCGGATGAACGGTAACTTATGGCAGCGCATAAACTACGAACAAACAAACAAACGTTATTTATATATTACTAGCTAATACTCGGTGTGCACTGCTACGCCTAAATAAATTAAAATTAATGTGCTTTTATGTTTAGTTGAATATGTAAAAGGAAAAATAATTATAAATGTATATTTTTTTAGTTACTCCGTGGTGATTACCCGGCGTTGTCCGGTAATCTACTCATCCGATCTTCTTGGCATAAATGAGCTGAATGACAAAAATTAATGTAGTTCTTATGCTTAGTTTAATAAGTAAAATGAAATATAATTATAAATGTATATCGTAATTATTTTAAGATTCCCCGTGCTGATTACCAGGTTTTGCCCGGGAATCTACTTATCTCGATCTTCCTGGAATAAATGAGCTAAAAGGCAAAATTCGTTATTGTGAGTTATCCGCAAAAGAATACCCGTCATGTGCTGTTATGCTTGCACTGGAATCTACGTACTTGTCTCGATCTTCTTGACATCAATGAAAGACAAAAATGGTTATTGTGAGTTATCCGTAAGAGATAAATATATGCTGTCGCGGACTTTTTTGTAGAGCTTTTTGAGATATTCAATTCTGTGTACATTAATTTTGTGTGTTTGTTATGGTTTAGGCAGCGTAAGCCATTTAAGCGTCCAAAGAGCTACTTTTTTGACGTTTTGCACTATAAAGGGCAATTTTTAAGGGTGTAGGAGTTGAGTATCACAACTCTCTTATACCCTGTGTTCATCTCGGGAATCTCCTGAATATTTTGCAAGAAGTTCCATCACAATCGGATCAACGGTATGGCCGCGCATGAACTACGAACAAACAAACAAACAAACATCCATTAATTTTTATATACTAGGTGTGTGTGTATATATATATATATATATATATCACATAGTTTAACCTTTCATTTATAAGTACTTCTATATGCCCCACGTCATCCGGGCCCTACAGGAGCACGATTAGTCAGAGTCGATTTTTATATGTACTTTTAGCTCGTGATTT